>WNNG01000465.1:0-291255 GCA_018208015.1 Medicago ruthenica
TCCTTAGTCTTATGTGAACAAACCTTGTTCACTGCCTCTTCACCTAATATTAGCCGTGTATTTCTATCTAGGACTCCCCCTAAATATGAGAAACCCTTCTCACTTTCTCTCAACCACTATCCCCAGTGATTGACTTAATCACAGTTACAATAATATTAGGAGAACAACTCCAAACTCAAACCAACTCTTGCTAGAAGCACTATAGTGGTATACAAAGACAAATTACAACTCAACTAAACAAACCAACTCTCAACCTTTTGATATTCAATGGCGGTACAAGAGAGGTGTACAAAATAACACACAAAGACTCACAAACGAAAACCTAATAATTTGTTCTTCTAATCCTAATGTTCGTAATTAGAAACTAGGGCCTGAGCCTCCTTAAATAGCCATCCACATGCTGTATTTTTTCTTCAATAGGCCAAAATATATTTGCATCAAATATTCCTTCTAGAAATATATTTGCATCAAATCTTTCTTCTAAAAACATACAGTACAAAAATATATTTGATGTCCATAAATATATTTTCAGCAACAATCTTCTAAAAGCACAAAATATATTTCAAACAAATCTTTTATATTTTCAACAACAATCTTCTAGAAGCACAAAATATATTTTTCCCAAGTCTATTTTGGAAATAACTTCAAACACACTACATGAAGTAGCAATAAACGTCACAAGAAAGGGGGGGTTTGAATTGTGACCCTTTTAAAATTATTCCTGAAATATTAAACAAGAATGTATACTCAAGAAAGTTCTTGGTAAGTGTTAGTATAAAAAGATTATGGGTTTTAAGCTTGTTTTTAGCCTGACCAGAATGTTCTGGATCAAATATAAAATATTGAAGTTGCTTTTAGTGAGCACCAGAATGTTCTGGAGAATGATTAATTCATATAAGCAGAATGAGAAAATAGTAATGACCAGAATGTTCTGGAGAGTGATAAAACAATATTATAAGTTGATTTTAAATGAGAGTTTATTTTAGGCAGGTTGTTTTATCTTGGACCAGAATGTTCTGGAGGCAGTTAATAAAATAATATAAGTGATTTAATTTAGGACCAGAGAACTCTGGATTAATTTAATTAGGACCAGAATGTTCTGGAAAGATTAATAATATTATGATAGTGATAGTGTGTGATCTTTGTGTAACGAAAATAATAGAGAGAAAGGAAGAGAGAAAAACACAGGAGATTTATCCTGGTTCACCAAACCCGGCTACTTCCAGTCCCCACACCTCGTGTGAGATTATCCACTATAGTATCCTGCTAACAGAAACTTCTGACTAGCACCATAGATTCTTGATCACACCAGATCAGTCCGTTACAAACACGTATTATCAACCTCGGCAGGCTTCTACAATTCTTTGCTTTCGCACAAGAAAGGTTGTTACACTTCTTTCCCAAACTATTGTTACGAATAGACTTGAGAATTACAATACACTTTGTATGAAAAGAGATGAATTTTGGATCGAATAAAATCTTCAATACATGTTTGAGATTTTACTAAAAAACTCAAAAGAGTATGATCCAAAAAGAAAGAGAGAGCTTTGAGACTTGTTTGTGAGGAGTTTTTGTATGTAGTGATGATTTTTCACTTGAGAGAATGTTTGCTTTCAAAACTCTTGCATTTAACTTCCAAAGCCTCTTGTATTTATAGGTGAGGAGTGTCTTGGTGACCAAGGATGAAAATAGAGCTGTTAGACACGTTTTTTACAGCTGTCTACAGCTACATTTGATTTCATACTTTCTTCTTCAATTCAGCCAGATTGTTCTCAGATCGATCTGGTTGATTCAGCTTTCTTTTGTTGTTTCAACGTGTGAAGTTTACAGCTGTAATGAGCTGTTTGCTTGCTGTTGTGAGTTGTTACTTGCTGTAATGAGTTGTTGCTTGCTGTAAAAACTTGCAAGTCACTCATGTTTATGTCACCATGATGATGCCATTCCATTTCACATGTGACTTAATACTTTTCATGAGATATTTAACTTTTGATGGGCTTTTCTCCAAATGGATTGAAACTTTCAAGACCCAAAGATAACTTCTCATGTTTTAATGCCATGCATTCCTTTTTGCTTTCTTGCCTTTTGATGTAAATATTTCATTGCATCCAGACGGTTCATGGAACAGTGACCAGAACGTTCTCGTAATGTTCTCATGAAACAATTCTCACAAAATAGATTAGTAGATAACAAGATGAAATAAATTTAATATGTTTGTAATCTTTAAAACATCAAATAAGGATTTTGTCTCAACAATCTCTCCCTTTTTGATGATGACAAACAATTATAATTTATTTTGATTTTGATTTTGAGTTTTAAAACTTTGTAGAAAACTCCCCCTCAATTTTAGCATTTGATTCTTATATGCTATTTTTGAGAATATCACAGGATTTTTGTTTTGTTTAGAGATTGATAAATTTATCAATTAACTCCCCCTCAATTCAAGATTCATATGTAAATTGAGATTTTAAACATAAACAATAATTCATTAAGATAACATTCATAGACATCATTACAAGGTTTCAATCCTAGTATTTCAAACATTAAAAATGCGACAGGCATGATTTATCCAAATACTAGCAGCAACATTGAACCTTTAGATGAAATGTTCAAAAGATAATAACATAGCAAAAAGACATAAAGTTGCAAAATGTTATACAACATAATTAAACACTTAGGCATCAGTAGCAGTAACATATTTATCCTTCCTTTGAACCTATGTTCTTTCCTGGTCCCCCTAAGTCGTATCCCCCTAAATCATCTCCCCCTTTGTCATCGCAAAAAGGGGCAGGAGCAGTAGTTGGAGGCAAGGTTGGGGAAGAAGCATCAGATGAAGATGAAATTGTAGGAAGAGGCATGGTATACACAGGAATTGGAAAAGGATTAGGTTCAGGAGGAGGAACATCAAACCTAAGACATAATACCTCAGTCATCCATTTCCTCTGAAGCTGAAGCTCTAAAGTATTGTAAGAGATATGATGCATGATTGCATTATTCCCTTCAAACAGCCTAGGCAGGTCAGTACGAGTCTTACTCACATCTCTTTCAACCCTTGACCTTTTTGAAGGTCGGTCATGGCTTTGAACAATCCTTTGTGCCATGGATGAAGCAAAACGAGAAGGATTAGATGGACAAGAAGTAAAATCCAGATTTGGATTAGTTTGTAGAGTTGTGAAAGATTCCATTTGAATGGAAGACTCAAAATGTGGTTGTGAGACAAACAAGTCATTCACAAAATCTGATTGAAATAGAGCAGAGTAATTAGTTTTGGGTGGAGAAATGAAGAGATTTGAAGGTTTTGTTACCCTTGAAGTTGTGGTTGGTTTAGAAGTGAAGCTTTGTAGCACATGGGATGCTTGGACAGTTGAGAGGGTTGGATTTTTTCCAAAATTTTCAAGCAAAGCTTGATCTTCTTCTAGCACAGGAGAACGTTCTGGAGAACGTTCTGGTGGCTGAAATTCTGCAGCAGAGGCAGTCTGAGTAGATGGTTTCAGAGGAACAGAAGAGTAGTCATCCCTTTTTCTCTTCTGAGTTGGTGATTTTGGTTCAGTAACAGTTGGCTCAACTTTCATGTGGCTCACATTTTTTGGAGTAAACTTTGAAAACTCAAAGATTGATTTTTCTCCATCAAGTGGGACTTTGAATTTGTGAAAGACTTTTGTTAAGGCCATGCCGTATGGAAGGTTAAATTTTTTGTTGATTGACAAGGTGGTGGAAATCATGTTTTGGATGATAATGTATGGAAGGTTCAATCTTTTTTTCATGAACAAGTGATAAATGAGGAGTAAGTCATTATCATTGACTTGTTGAAAATTTCCATTTCTAGGTAAGAGACTGTGTTGACACATTGCATTTAGCATTTTGGGTGTTGGTTTGAGATTGGCAGCACACAAAATATGGTTATTGGGTAAAAACAGAGTTTGACGAACAGAGTCAAGATCAATCTCTAAATCATTGTACCATGATTCACCATATACAGAGGGACCATCCAGAGGGAGATTGAAAAGATCAGATATTACCTTAGGAGTAAGATGTATTTCAACATCTTTGATTTTGGATACGATCAGACTCTTTTCTGGGAACACTTCAGCTTGGAAGTAAAAAGCTTGGATGACTTCTGGATAATGTCTTTCCCTTATTTCCAAAAATTTTGTCCATCCAAGAGCATCAGAGAATTCTTTCAAAACTATCTTTTCCTTCTCTAGTTTTGGAAAATCAAAGAACCTGCCAATCCCTATTGGTCTAGTAGACCATTTTTCTTTAAATTCCTCTTTAAGTTTTTTATCAAAAAGAGGAATCTTCTTCTGTTTAGAGACAGATAGTTTTTCAGAAGATGGTTGAGGGATTTTTGAGGGTGTATTTTTGATAGGAGAACGTTCTGGTTGCGCATAAGCTTTCCCTTTTCCCTTTTCTTTTCTGGTAAGAGGTGGTTTTGATACAACCTTTTTTGGAGTAGGTTTTTTCTGAGTAGTTTTGATTTGAGACACAGGTTGAGTTTGTTCAGATGGAGGAGTTTTGGGTTCATCCTCAGAATCTGAAATTTGATAGACAGTGTTATCAACACTTTTAGTTTTTCTTGTGCCAATTCCTGAAATCACTCTTTGAGAGCGACGAGGTCGAATGTTTGGTGTGGATTTGGTCTTTTTGGGTTTTGATTTTTCTGAATGGAAGAGATTTCGTTTTGGAAATGAAGGAGTTGATTTAGGTTTTGAAAGAGGGGAAACAGTTTGTTTTTCAGAAAAGTGAGAGACAGGGGTTGAAACGGTTTGTTTTCCAGAGAAAATAACCATAGCCAGAGGATGATAGGAGGATGGATCATCTTCTGATTCAACCTGAGTTTCTTCAAAATTTGAATCCTTGGTTGGTGGTTCAGAGCCTTTGGACGGTGATTCTGGTGGTGTTTGGAACGGCGTTGATTCCTCAGTGTTTGGTGACAGGGTGAATGAAGATGGAGGTGAAGGAGTTGGAGAGTTGTGTTCAGTTGGTGGTGGTGACGGCGGAGAAGGGAATCGTGGTGGAGAGGGTGGTCGTTTGGAACCGGCGCCTTTTGTGCGTGCCATTTGATACAGACGGTGGTGGGATGAAGGAGTGGGAAGATGAAGAGTTTGAGAATGTTGAGAGACTTTTACGAGAGGGGTGTTTTTTGGAGAAGTGAAAAAACCGGTTTTGGAGGAAGAAAGAGAAAGATAGGATTTGACAATAGTGGTTTTAATCATGGAAAAAACACAAGCATTTATTAGCTGTAAAAAAAATTTCTTGAGACCAGTAATTGTACTGTTTTGTTGTAAAAAAAGAGAAAACTTGAAAGGACACCTACTTGAGGCGTGTGCATCAAGTTTGTTTGAGAGAGTTAATTTTGAGAATGTTTTCAGAACATTCTGGCAGTAAAAATACTTTTCCTATTTTACCCTTTTGCAAGGATTTTGGATAATGTGCAATTTTTCTTTAATGAAATTAAAACGATCCTCAACCAAAGGTTTAGTGAATATATTAGCTAATTGATTTTCAGTGACAACAAAAATTAATTCAAGTTCCTTTTTATTTACATGATCTCTAATGAAATGATGTTTGATTTCAATATGTTTTGATCTTGAATGTTGAATGGGGTTTTTTGATAAATTTATCGCACTTGTATTGTCACAAAATACTGGAATATTTGTGTACCTTATTGAGAAATCCTCAAGTTGATTTTTGATCCAGAGAACTTGAGAGCAACAGTTGGCTGCTGACACATATTCAGCTTCTGTAGTTGACAGAGCAATAGTGTTTTGTTTTCTGCATGACCAACTTATAAGTGCATTTCCAAGAAACTGACATGCTCCACTTGTACTTTTTCTTTCGATTTTGTCTCCAGCATAGTCAGCATCACAGTATGCTATAAGATCAAAACAAGAACCTTTGCTATACCAAAGGCCAAGATCAGTAGTACCTACCAGATATCTAAAGATCCTTTTTACAGCAGTTAAATGAGATTCTTTTGGAGAAGTTTGAAAACGTGCACATAAACCAACAGCAAAAACAATATCTGGTCTACTGGCAGTTAAGTACAACAGAGATCCAATCATTCCTCTGTATTCCTTTTCAGAAATAATTTTTCCATTTTCATCTTTATCTAAATTTGAAGATGGATGCATGGGAGTGGCCATTATTTTGGCTTCACTCATTTTATATTTTTTGAGAAGATCTTTGATATATTTTTCTTGACAAATAAAGATTCCATTTATTTCTTGTTTGATTTGTAAACCAAGAAAGAATCTTAATTCTCCCATCATGCTCATTTCAAATTCACTTTGCATAAGTTTAGAAAAATCATCACACATTTTTTCATTTGTTGATCCAAAAATGATGTCATCAACATAGATTTGGACAATCAAAAAATTTGTTTCATCATTTTTTCTAAAAAGAGTTGTGTCTATTTTTCCTCTAGAAAAATTATTTTTGACTAAGAATGTACTTAACCTTTCATACCAAGCACGAGGAGCTTGTTTAAGACCATATAATGCTTTTCTAAGTTTAAAGACATGATTAGGTTTATTTGTGTTTTCAAAACCAGGAGGTTGATGAACATAAACTTCCTCATTTAAGAATCCATTTAAAAAAGCACTTTTGACATCCTTTTGAAATAACTTAATATTTTTATGAGATGCATATGCAAGAAGAATTCGAATTGCTTCTAACCTTGCTACCGGGGCAAAAGTTTCATCGTAATCAATACCTTCTTGTTGATTATATCCTTGTGCTACAAGTCTGGCTTTGTTTCTGACAACTTTTCCTTCTTCATCTAATTTGTTTCTAAATACCCACCTTGTTCCAATGATGGATTGATTTTGAGGTTTAGGGACAAGATTCCATACCTCATTTTTCTCAAATTGAGACAGTTCTTCTTTCATAGCTATTACCCATGATTCTTCACTTATTGCTTCTTGTATATTTTTTGGTTCAACATGTGAGATCATTGCCATGTTGTTATCATTATCTTTAAATGATAGTCTTGTTCGAACCCCATCAAAGGTATTTCCAATGATTTGTTCGGGAGGATGATCACCAATGATTTTCCAACTTTTTGGAGGAGTTTGTGATGATGATGCTTGATTATGATTTTCATTGCTTGCTTGTTCTTTATTTTTCAATATTTCCTCATCATCTTCTTTGTTAGTAACAAGATTATCAAATTCATCAAAGATAATATGCATGCTTATTTCCATGGTTTGATTTCTTAGATTAAAGATCCTATATCCTTTGGAATTTGTTGCATATCCCAAGAATATCCCTTTATCTGATTTTGAATCAAACTTTCCAAGATTTTCTTTATCATTTAAAATATAGCAAAAACAACCAAAAATATGGAAATATGATATGTTAGGTTTCCTACCTTTCCAGAGTTCATATGGAGTTTTATTTAGAATTTTTCTAATTGAAACACGATTTAGAATATAGCAAGATGTGTTAATAGCTTCAGCCCAAAAATATTTTTCAACATTTGATTCATTTAACATTGTTCTTGCCATTTCTTGTAAAGTTCGATTTTTCCTTTCAACGACTCCATTTTGTTGAGGAGTTCTTGCACATGAGAAATTATGATAGATTCCTTTTTCATCAAAGAAGGTTTTGAAGGATAAGTTTTCAAATTCTCCTCCATGATCACTTCTTACAGAGATGATGTTTGAATTCTTTTCATTTTGAACGAGTTTGCAAAAATTTTGAAATGCTTCAAAAGCTTCGTCTTTATGTTTTAAAAATAAAACCCATGTATATCTGGAAAAATCATCTACTATAACAAAACCATATTGTTTTCCACCAAGACTTGTGGTTCTTACAGGACCAAATAAATCTATGCGAAGAAGTTCAAGAGGTCTATGAGTAGAGACAATATCTTTTGATTTGAAACTACTTTTGACTTGTTTCCCTTTTGTACATGCTTCACATATTTTATCTTTTTCAAAATTTATTTTAGGAAGTCCTCTAACTAGATCAAGTTGTGAAAGTTTTGAAATAGTTTTCATACTTACATGACCAGTTCTTTTGTGCCAAATCCATTTATCCTTTTCAATAGACATAAAACATGATTCGGCTGGAATGTCATCTAAGTATAAAACATAGAGGTTTTTCTTTCTAGAGCCAGAGAAAAAGATTTTTCCTGAGGATACTTGTTTTACTTCACATATGTTGGGTTTAAAGATAACCTCAAAACCACTATCACATAATTGGCTTATGCTAAGTAGATTGTGTTTTAAGCCTTCAACATATTGAACATCCTCTATTTTAGCAGAGTTATTCTTACCAATAATACCTTTACCTTTGATTTGTCCTTTGTCATTATTTCCAAAGGTCACTAGTCCTCCTTCCTTTTTTATGAAGGAGATGAAACACTGCTTATCTCCTGTCATGTGTCTTGAACAGCCACTGTCCAAGTACCATGGCTTTTTCTTTGCACTTTGAGAAGATTCCTGCATTTTGATTTATTTGTTCCTTAGGTACCCATGATTTTTTGGGTCCTTCTATGTTAGTGTTCTTAAGCTCAAGATGTTTAATCTTGAGAAAACAATTTATTTCTAAATGACCCATTCTTTTGCAATACAAGCATTTCTTCCTTGTTGTTTGGAGAGAACGTTCTTGATTTTGGAAAGAATGTTCTGGTTTTATTGTAAAAGAATGTTCTGGTTTAGCTTGTGCTGCTCTTTTCTTATGAAAGCAAAAGGTTTCAAGATGTCCATCTTTGTTACAAAATGAACACTTCATTTTGTCCTTTTCAGGCACAAAGAAGTTTTCATAGTTTTTTAGTTTTTTGGAAATATCAAAACCTAAACCAGCTTTATCAAATATTCCAACCTGAGAATCTATTATTTTTTGAAATGTTTCAGTTGATCTTATAAAGCATTTGAGATCATTTCTTAGTTCTTTGACTTCATTTTTTAGCATAATATTTTCAGCAACTTTAGAGGTTTCTGGAATTTTATTTTTGCCAAAATTCTTTAATTTTTCATTTGCTTGAAAATATGAGTCTTGCAAACTTTGAATAATTTTCTTTTGATCATTATTCAAGTTTTGAAGTCTTTCCTTTTCTTCTTTTAATTCAATGATTTCTTTTTGTAAAGAATAACATTTATTTGTAAGAAAGTTTGAATTAAATAAAAGACTATCACATTTATTTTCTAATTCTTTGTATAAAATGGGTTGGTCGAATAGAATTACCTCTTCGTTGTCTGAGTTTGCCATTAGACCCAAATTTGCTTCTGTTTCTTCATCTCCTTCTTCTGATTCGTCCAGGTCATCCCATGAAATCAAAGATTTTTTGTAGGGAGGTTTCTTTTGATTCTTTTTGTTTAATGGACATTCATTTTTGTAATGTCCCTGCTTGTTGCATCCAAAACATGTTACTTGACTTTTGTCAGTTTCAATTTTTGAGTTGTCTCTTCTATTTGGAAAGTATCTTTTTATTTGATCTCTTCTTCTCATCATTCTTTGAATCTTCTTTGAAATGAGAGCAAGTTCTTCTTCTGCTTCTCCTTGGATAGTTTGTTCTTCTTCGTCTTCCTTGATTTCCTCATTTTGTGAAGATGCTTCATTTTGATTGTTTTGGGTATCTTGAGAAGCTTTGAGGGCAATCATTTTTCCCTTTCTTATTGGCTTGTCTCCTTGGAGTAGAACTTCATGAGCTCTTAGTGAACCAATAAGATCTTCTAAGGCTAAGACATTTAAGTCTTTTGCTTGAGTGATTGCTGTAACCATTGGTCTCCATGAACTTGGGAGACATCTTAGGATTTTTCTGATTCTTTCATAAGTTGAATATATTTTACCCAGAGATCTTAATTCGTTTACGATAGATGTAAATCTGGAATACATTTCATCAATGTTTTCCTCTTCACTCATTTCGAAAACTTCAAATTTTCTCACGCCAATATCTATTCTTGTTTCTTTTACATGGCTGGTTCCTTCATGATGAATTCTTAAAGTGTCCCATACACTTTTTGCATTATCACATTCATCGACTCTTTCACTTTCTTCATCACTTAGTGCGCATGAAAGAAAGAGTTGAGCTTTAGAGTTTAGGAGTACCTTCTTTTTATCATCATCAGTCCATGAGGCCTCAGGTTTGATGGTTACTACTGCTGTAACAGCATCAGTGGTTGATGGTACAAAGTTTCCTTCAGTGACAACTTTCCACATGTCTACATCTTGAGACTTTAGGAATAGTTGCATTTTTCCTTTCCAAAAGTAGTAGTTTTTTCCATCGAAGAATGGAGGTCTTGTACATGACAGACCTTGTGGAATGTATGTTTCTTTTGACATTGCTTCTTTCTGAATCTTTTCCTCTAGCACGTGTTAAGTGCTTTGATTTTTTAGAGACCGAGCTCTGGTACCAATTGAAGTAGCAATAAACGTCACAAGAAAGGGGGGGTTTGAATTGTGACCCTTTTAAAATTATTCCTGAAATATTAAACAAGAATGTATACTCAAGAAAGTTCTTGGTAAGTGTTAGTATAAAAAGATTATGGGTTTTAAGCTTGTTTTTAGCCTGACCAGAATGTTCTGGATCAAATATAAAATATTGAAGTTGCTTTTAGTGAGCACCAGAATGTTCTGGAGAATGATTAATTCATATAAGCAGAATGAGAAAATAGTAATGACCAGAATGTTCTGGAGAGTGATAAAACAATATTATAAGTTGATTTTAAATGAGAGTTTATTTTAGGCAGGTTGTTTTATCTTGGACCAGAATGTTCTGGAGGCAGTTAATAAAATAATATAAGTGATTTAATTTAGGACCAGAGAACTCTGGATTAATTTAATTAGGACCAGAATGTTCTGGAAAGATTAATAATATTATGATAGTGATAGTGTGTGATCTTTGTGTAACGAAAATAATAGAGAGAAAGGAAGAGAGAAAAACACAGGAGATTTATCCTGGTTCACCAAACCCGGCTACTTCCAGTCCCCACACCTCGTGTGAGATTATCCACTATAGTATCCTGCTAACAGAAACTTCTGACTAGCACCATAGATTCTTGATCACACCAGATCAGTCCGTTACAAACACGTATTATCAACCTCGGCAGGCTTCTACAATTCTTTGCTTTCGCACAAGAAAGGTTGTTACACTTCTTTCCCAAACTATTGTTACGAATAGACTTGAGAATTACAATACACTTTGTATGAAAAGAGATGAATTTTGGATCGAATAAAATCTTCAATACATGTTTGAGATTTTACTAAAAAACTCAAAAGAGTATGATCCAAAAAGAAAGAGAGAGCTTTGAGACTTGTTTGTGAGGAGTTTTTGTATGTAGTGATGATTTTTCACTTGAGAGAATGTTTGCTTTCAAAACTCTTGCATTTAACTTCCAAAGCCTCTTGTATTTATAGGTGAGGAGTGTCTTGGTGACCAAGGATGAAAATAGAGCTGTTAGACACGTTTTTTACAGCTGTCTACAGCTACATTTGATTTCATACTTTCTTCTTCAATTCAGCCAGATTGTTCTCAGATCGATCTGGTTGATTCAGCTTTCTTTTGTTGTTTCAACGTGTGAAGTTTACAGCTGTAATGAGCTGTTTGCTTGCTGTTGTGAGTTGTTACTTGCTGTAATGAGTTGTTGCTTGCTGTAAAAACTTGCAAGTCACTCATGTTTATGTCACCATGATGATGCCATTCCATTTCACATGTGACTTAATACTTTTCATGAGATATTTAACTTTTGATGGGCTTTTCTCCAAATGGATTGAAACTTTCAAGACCCAAAGATAACTTCTCATGTTTTAATGCCATGCATTCCTTTTTGCTTTCTTGCCTTTTGATGTAAATATTTCATTGCATCCAGACGGTTCATGGAACAGTGACCAGAACGTTCTCGTAATGTTCTCATGAAACAATTCTCACAAAATAGATTAGTAGATAACAAGATGAAATAAATTTAATATGTTTGTAATCTTTAAAACATCAAATAAGGATTTTGTCTCAACACTACAAATATAAACTGACAGAGGAAGGCTTCTAGAACCACACATTTCTTGGAGCACAAGTAACATAAACCAATTCTTCAATCAAATCTTCTTAGATCACACGTGAAAATACATCACTCCAATAATGCTAAATACAATAAAGCACCTTATGTAAGATGTCATACTACATGTTTAGGACATCTAGTACCACATCTTGCCAGAACAACTTGTTTTAACAAAATGAAGTCAATCAACATTCAAAAACACAACATTATTGATAACAAATCAAATATTTATTTGGTCAAGAACCCAGTGAGCCATGGCAGGAGCAAAACACATTGAGAGAAATTTTATTTTCCTTTGTGATCAAGTGAACAAGCAAAGGCTACAACTTGAGTGTTGCAACACTGAGACTCCTCAATCGGTAAATATACGAACAAAACCTTTGAAGAAAATTAGATTTGACGAGTTTAACCAGCTTACAGAAATGGATTCATTTGCTAATATGAATTTGGTGGAATGTTGAGATGTAATTCATGACTGGAAATAGCTACTTGTTTAGCAAGTTAACAATTAGTTAAATGTTTATGTGCCTTGTTAAGTTTATGTTACTTGCTTATCAGTTAAGTAGTTATTTGTTGTGAGTTTTTAAAGTGAGAAATTCTTGTTTACCCATAAATAAAAGGTGGGTAATACTACCCATGTTGAGTTGGACCAATCAAAACAATGTATTTATATAACATTAAAAATAATAGAAAACAAACAAATAAACTTTGATTGGTGCCAACTCAACATGGGTTGTGTTACCCACCTTTTATTGATGGGTACACAAGTTGTCACCTTTTACTTAGTATTATAAGTAACCACACTATGTACATTGTAATTATATCCCCTTTAATAATTTTGATTCTCATCATTTTTTGTGCATTCAATCTCTTTATATCATTCCATTAATCTTTCTGGATATATTATTTTCCACAAACTAAAACTAGTGAAACTGTAATTAGTTCTAAAATAGTTTTCATCTTGGTGCGGTGTTTGTGTTATTTTCCATCTTGATGTGGTGTTTGTTTGGTTTAGATTGACGGATCAACTTCAATCCATTATTGATTCAACCAATGACCATGTCATCAATTAATGTTGCAAATCCATATATGAGTATTCTTATCACTTTGATTTTGTCACATTATCTGTAAGTCTTTGCCATTCTATGATATTAATTTGCATGATGTGAGTTTGTTCAAATATTCATCCTTTTTATTTTTAGTGATGTTGAATTTATTTTGGTATCTAATATACTCTACCAATTTGATGAATTAATATTGTCATTTTAGTATAAAAATATTACGCTTCACTCCCAAACCGTTCAAACTATAACTAGGCAATGTCACACAAGTTTCTTATAGATATCATTATTATGTTAAATGTTAGTAATACGAAATAAAATATATAGTATATTTGTTTAATGGCTAAAATATTAAAAAGTCCCTGCAAATATGTCTCATTTGGTTTTTGGTCCTTGTAAAAAAAAATTATTTTTCGTCCTTGCAAAATATTTTGTTTTTTAAAATAGTCCCTGGGCCCATTGAAGTTGCTAGGTGGCACTCTGATGCTGACTGGTGCCACCAATGGGCCCAAGGACTATTTTAAAAAACAAAATATTTTGCAAGGACGAAAAACAATTTTTTTTTTACAAAGACCAAAAGCCAAATGATGCATATTTGTAGGGACCTTTTTAATATTTTAGCCTTGTTTAATTAAAGAAAGACTTCATAAAGTTTTAATTGTTACACTTGAAATTAAACAACATAAGTAGTACAAGACATATTTTTCACCAAACAACTAGGCATTTTCAACGCAATTGAATGGAATGATTATGACTATGACGCTCATCGTATGGTTTTGATTACGTGCACTAAAATGCCAAGATCAACTTTTTCTAATTCAAAGTGGATTTGATTTCCTGGTTCAAATAGGTTTCTCGTGTTCTTTTATGCAATAGTAACAGACAATTGTCTAGTGTTGTTTCAAGTATGAGTGACAAATATTAGTCCCGTGTTTATTTTCTTGTATTTACTAGTTACAAATATTGCTCCCGTGATTTTTTATCTATCAATGGAAAATATTTTCCTCGTACTTTTCTGTGTATATTTGTCTCATGCCTTTTTTTTAATATTTACCAATATATTTGTTGTAACATCCCGATTAATCTTTATACATATCTCTTAGAAACTCACACACACACACACACACACACATATATATATATATATATATATATATATAGAATGTAGGTCTTGGACGTATATAAATACCTTAGAGAAGTTTTAATACCACTAATTTTGCTGCTTGGGGCGATTAATCTTTAAACATATCTCTTAGAAATTCACACATATAGAATGTAGGTCTTGGACATATAGAAATACCTTATAGAAGTTTTAATACCACTGATTTTGCTGCCTTGTTTTTTCATAGAGTTTTGCGAGGGGCAAACCCTTGTCAAACACCAATTTTTTTTTATAAAAAATCTACTACGTTTTCTCAATGATCTTCGAGGGGATTACTCCTCGCAAACACATTTTTTTCCCTAAGGACTTGTGTGCCTCACAAGAATTTGTGCAAAACTATAAATTTCTTATACTAAATATTAGTTTGTGGACCCTCTAAAAAATAACAAAGTTATTCATATGATTAATTCTAATTGATTATTGAGTAAATCATCCACGATTCTTAAAGAGTAAGACAAACCATTCATTTTGCAGTCAATGAAAGATACGTGTCAAAGTTTTTTTTTTCTGGATGAAATCAAAGTTATTTTTATTATTATTTACTAAATTTACTAAAATAAAAGTCAAAGTTTTTTTTTACCAAAAATATAAGTCAATGTTTTTTTAAGGGTGTAAGTCAATGTTATAATCATGGGAAAAAAATATTTCGCCTTTATATTGTCAAAAAAATATATATGGCCTTTATTTTCACACAAGACTCAGGGCCGTCCCTTAGGGGGTGCAAACAGTTCTTTGGAGGCCCAAAATATTTTTTTTATACTTTCAATGCATGTAAAATCTTAATATATATCAATAAAGCGAAACAATATCAAAGCGGATTGCATGACCTAGTGGTTGTGGTAAGCGCTGATGTTGCCATGGACTTGTGTTCATATTTTTTGTTTTAAATTATATTCTTTTCCCATTTTCACTAAAAAAAAGATTTTTTTTACAAAAAGAGTGAATTACTTGATTGATTGGTATTATGTATAGATTACAATAATTTGTAACAAATTAGGAGTGTTCTTTTCAAAACAAATTAGGAGTGTTTTCAAATTAAATAATATCAATTTTTCACTTGATCGTTTACTCACTTTATATGAGTCATATTTTTTAAAATACCTTTCAAATTTTTGTTTTAAATTATTTTCATTTCCTAGCATGAGAAGACCTTGATTTGGGTCTTATTTATCATAGATATGAGCCTCATTTGTCCTCAATACAATATCTTCTGTCTTCAATTCAGTCAAACTGTCATCAATTTATTGGACTAAATAAAAAGACAAATATAACCTTTTTTGTCTTATTTTTGTTAGAGTACATCTTATAACTTTTGACTCATACTTGTTGTATAAAATCACAAAGTTCTAACAACAAACATTATTATTATTTCGTTAAAAAAATCATTATAAACTTTTTTTGCCCATACTCGTCTTATCAACCTTCGTATCATTATAAGAAGATATTCGTTTGAAGTTGTAATTTTATATTATTGATTAGAATATGGATTTTTTGTGTTGGTTATAAAGATGACCACTTTTTACATTTACATATGTTACTTTTAATTTAAATAGAAGATTGTTCTTTTAAAAAAATTGTGTTTTTATTTTATTAAGGACCTATTTTAATATGAGAGTCGGGCCTCCAATTTCATAGGAACGACCCTGACAAGACTCATTGTTTAGAAAAAAGAAAAACATCACAAAGGATACAATATTACAATGGTTGCAATTAAGAGCACCGTAGGACCGGTTAATTTATATTGACTACTGACTACCGACTACTATAAAGGAAAACGATCCCTTCAAAAAATAAAGGAAAACGATTGAAAATAAAAGATTAAAAGAAAATAATAAAAAAGGAGTTCCTTGGTGGCCAAGCATGCGTGTCTATCAAGTAAAAGATTAAAGGAAAATAATACAAAGAGTAAATGTTTTTTTTTTTAAAGGTTGCCATTTACATATTTAAAAAAAAAAGTTCAGTTATTTAGTTTAGTATAATGTTTTGGGTTAAATATGTTTTTAGTCTCTGTAAATATATCAAATTTTTGTTTTAGTCCCTCTAAAATATTTTTTCGATTTTTAGTCCCCAAAAGTTTTTTATTTTCACTTTTGGTCTCTTCTTTAAAGTAAATTCATACGTAGAATTCATATTTTTGAATAAAAATTTGCAAAAAAGTTTATAATATTATAAGAATCTCTAAAAAAAAAAGAGTTTGTTAACAAAACATGAATTAAATATGAATTTTTATATTTTTTTGCGGTTAAAAATTCATATTTAATTCTTGTTTTGTTAAAAAATTCTTATTTTTTTGGAGATATTTTTACAATATTCTACACATTTCTGCCTAGTTTCATAAAAAGTACATGAGTTGACTTAAAAATAGGGACCAAAAGTGGTGATTAAAAATTTTATAGGGACTAAAAGTCGAAGGAAAATTTTAAAGGGACTAAAACAAAAATTTGATATATTTATAGGGACCAAAAACATATTTAACCATAATATTTTCTACAATATATGCATATTATTATTTTTTATTATGAATCAAGAATCTCTATGAGCAACTACATAGACTAGTTCTTTCAAAAAGAAAAAAGAAACTAGTGTTTCTGAAGCCAATATGATCATTATGGATTGCAGCACTCTAAAAAAATTTAATACCGCTACATTATCAGAGTTGATTGCAGCACTCTAAAATTTTTTAATACTGCTACATTGTCAGAGTTGATTTTGAATTCAAGACATCTTTTAAACCGAAAGAGATTCTTAACATTTTATCTAAATGCTCTTGAGTTATTTAAATATTATATTTAGATCATAAAATTTTAAAAATGAAAAAATAACTCAGAGTGGTAAAAAAATATATTCAATTCAAAAAACTTAAAATATACATTAAGAGAATCATATTAAAATAATACAATTTAACATTTTTTTCGGCAATTTAACATGTAAAAAATTTTCTTCTAAAAAAACATATAAAAATTTATACAGTTCTCCTGGAACGTCTTGAAGTTAATTAACCGATTGAGTCTAATATCATATAAAAAATATCTTTTGTAAAAAGAAAAATATCTGTATAAGATTTCTGTTACGATATAGCAAAGATATTTGAACAAAATTTCATTTACCAAAAACATATTTAAGGTAATAACTTTTTCAAAAATATTAATACAATGATTTTCTTTAAAAATAAATAAGAATATTTATATTTATCAACAGAATCCGAACCGAGTAAAAGATGTTGCTAAAAAATGTGTTGACCTGTTATAAATTTTCAAAGTCTAATAAATATTTCCTTAAAACTTGGGATTCTTGAATATCTCTCTCTACATACACTCTCTCTCTTTCTCTATACATACACACTCCTCATTCTCATTCTCTCTCTACAATTGTGATAACCATCATGGAGGAAAAAATCATAGAACACAAGAGTGTTACCACAAAGCTTGTGAAGTCTAGGTTCATGTCTTCTTTGCCAAAAAGTGTTACAATCTCAGTTACTGATAACTATGCCACTGACTCTTCAAGTGAAGATGAAGAACAACGTGTAATAACAACAAGGAAAATAGTGAACGAGATAAGATTTCAAGAATGTTCCACTTTTTCAAACAAGAACAACAAAAAGAGACAAGAAGAGACAAAAAACAAGAATGCTGTTGTTAGTGTTGGTGAATGTTGTTTGGAACAAAACAATGAGAACCCTAAACAAATAAAAGATGTTGTTCATCAAAAGTTTCGCGGCGTTCGACGACGACGGTGGGGGAGATTTGCTGCTGAGATTCGTGATCCCCGGCTTGGAAGGAGAAGGTGGTTAGGGACTTATGATACTGCTGAAGAAGCTGCTTTGGTTTATGATAGAGCTGCAATTGATTGTAGAGGTGCTGATGCTGTTACAAATATCATCAAACCGCCACAGAAGAGAAAATCAGTGAAAGATGAATTTGATTGTGACAAAAATGTACATGTTGGTGTTGAATATGCTGATAATGTTTCTGTTGAGGATTGTAATGGTAGTTCATCTTACTCTCAAGAATCTGTTAGTGAAATTTGGAGTGAAAGGATGAATGATCAAGAATGGATAAAAGAGATAACTGGAGAGGAATATTTGGACGATGGTTTTACATTTGTTGATGATTCATATAGTTCTTGTTCTTATTATGAACCTGTTCTTCCTACAATGGTTTCTAATGAGAGTGATTGCATTGTTGATACTATTCCTTTTCATCTTGATGAGGATTTTGAATCATGTGAATGGGAGGTTGATAACTACTTCAATGACTCTTTGTCAATGCATTGAGACATGGATTTGGGGTTTTGAAGGAATCATTCATCAAGTGAATGAGTGAGTTAGATGCTAACTAACTGGGTAGTGGACTTCTCAAATGGAATTGTAGGTGAGTTTCTTTTGAGTCTAGTGAGAAATGTGAATGTATGGTTTTTCTTTTCTTTTTTATGAACAAATTTTATGTTTAATTGCCTTTAGTTTCTTCATAATTGTTGTTCCTTTATAGTTCTACTTTGAAGGAATTAGTGATTTTGTTAATATTTATTGTGCTTAGCTCCATATTTTGATCGTGTGATGTGATGTTTCTACATTGAGAGACTTCTTTATTTAATTGAAAAATTTGGTAGCATTTTGACTTTTATTTTAGAGTATTTTATTTTGGGATGCAATTGGTATTGTCTATGGAAAGCAAACAATAGCCTTTTCATTGACGATTGAATAAGCCAAACAGTTATTCATCATACATGAGACTGTTTTGGTGTTACTATTCAGCTTAGCTATGTTGTTAATTGTTAACAAGGTCACCTTCTCAAGTACCTTTTTTGAATGGTTGGTGTGCTTAAGCAATTCTTGAGTTTAAGACATTTTCTCAAACTGACTTTTTTCGAACAATTCCCTTTCTTCTAAGACATAGCATGGAGTGTAGTTAGAGAACAACAGGCATACAAAATGTGTGAATATTTGGTCAGTCTAATGAAATCTCGGTCTCTGTTGACGAACACTTCTGATTGAAGGCATGTCCCAGTATCTGACACGTATGTGTGTCTGACACATGTCGTGTCGGACACCACACTTGTGATTAGATTGAATTATGTCATTTTCTCAAAATTTTATCAGTAGCGATGTGTCAGTGTCGTGTTTGTATTTGTGCTTCATTGATCTCGGTAGTTAAATCAAGTTGCAACTTGGATCCAACGACCGAGATTTAGTTGTACTGACGACAACAACAACAACAACAACAAAGTGAAATCTTGGTCGTTAAATCAAGTTGCAACTTGGATCCAATGATCGAGATTTAGTTGTATTGATGGGACAACTACAACGGATTTGAATTAGAGAAACCATATATTTTTTTATTTTAACCCCCGTCTTTCATGAAAATTGGCTCTTATTATTCGGAATTCGGACACAAGGTAAACATCGCCTGACTTAAGATTGTTCCGGTCAGAATTTCAACAAGGATTCATTGAACCATTTGCAGACGGGAGTTCATTACAAATCACTTGGTTAATTAGAGAAACCAATCTGACCTCAGAAATTAAACAGAAATTCATGATTTACTTTTAATAAATCAATTGGATTCCTAAATCATACTCCCTCCGTCCCGAAATATAAGCAAAAATGAGTCAACATAAGTTGTTGTATTTGATACAAATTTTGAACCAAATACATTAACTTTTGTTGACCAATTTTTGCTTATATTTTAAGACGGAGGGAGTATGGAAAAGTCCTTAATTAGACAGATTATGGAAAAACACAAGGCTGCTAGGACCCCTTAAATTGTGACCTGATCTCTTTGGATCATCCATTTGTTCTGTCCTATAGACACTATTCACTAGAAACTTCTCACACAACAAAATAGACACTAGAAAACATAAAATCTTCGGACAAAATAAACTTGGAAAGGGTGAACCATAAGGTAGGATCCTAAAGGCTAAAAGTAGGATTCTTTTTTTGGGTTTTTAAAGTTTCAAAAAGAATGCATGCAGGTTGAACCTTCTGTGGACAAAGAGAAAGTGAGAGGCATCTATGGTTTGGTCAACATCCTACAAAAAATTGGATTGGTGATAATTTTTTTTTTACAAAGTATCATGATCAGAAAACTTGCATGCATTTGTTTTAACTTTTAACATTTAAAATGATGTTTAAAGTATCAAAACCAAGTTGCTAATGCAAGCATGCTATTGGTCCTTTTTGTGAACAACTTTTTTATTTAGTAGTTACAAAACAATATATAGATTCAGAACTATTGCCAGAATCATCAATTGGGAGAAACTTCTGATGCATACTACTGAGCAATAAAGAGGAAAATGTTTTTGTCTTATGTAGCATTTGCTTGTAGGCAATGTTTTAAAATTATGTGGTCCATGAGGCTATGACATCAGTATTTCAGAGATCTATCATAAAATTACAATGTGTATCAGGGGTGGTATAAGTTTTGTTCATGATTTTTTCCATTACCAAAAGATAGCAAGTAGCAATAGTCAACTACAACATATAACTTCGTTAGGAAGGATATACTGATTAATGAATTATAAGTTTTATGGAAAAAAGATTCAATTGCTTTTAAAGGTTATAAAGTTTTATTAAATTCTAGTAATTGATAACACTATAATTTGAGTTTATTTTAGAATTTGGGTTGAGCTTAACTAGCTTTTAAAGTGAAGGAAGTCTCTCTCCCTTTAAACATATTTTCATGTCATATTCATTCAATATGTGACTCTTATGTAACACACAGCTCATCCAAGTCTTGACATATCAAGAGTGATCCAAATAATACAATAGAGGGTGACCGACATTGATCTTAGAATCTGATATGTCGCGGTGATTTTCGGATATCAAGCTATTGATTAGCGTTGACCCACTAATTTTATTTCACGACTGAACTTTTAATTTTCCAAAAGAAAAGTGGAAAAAAGTTCTAAATTACCACATTTTTAAAGATTTAGGGTTCGGGGGTTAGTTACGTTTAGGGAAGGTGTTAGCACCCTAAACGTTCGTAGTACTCTACGAGAACCTCTTGATTTTATTTATTTATTTTGGCTATAACTTGCTTATTTTTTAAAAGAAAAGAATGAATTAGAGTAGTGAGAAAAAAATGTTTTTTTTTTATTTTTTATGATTTGGAAGGACAAGGTCCTTTGACTACGTACCCATGAGGGATCAAAACCTCGTACTTCGGGGTAAAAATACCGATTGATTTGTTTTTGTGTTTTTTAGTTTTTGAAAAGGTTTTAAAAAAAAATAAAGCCAAGTGGCAAAAAGATTAAAATTTGTTTGTATTTTTTATTTTTGAAAATGATTAAAGTGCTATTAAAGTGGATTAATGGTTATTTAAGAAAATAAAAGAGAAAAAAGGACACTTGATTGAAAATCAAGGTTTGTTTGAGATTTTTTTTTTTTTGAATTTTGACTTATTTGCATGTTTTTGTTGTTTTTTTTATAATTAACTAAGACTAAAAAACATAACCAAAAAGCTAAACGCGAGGAAATTCCGTGGTGATGTTGGATCACCGCGAAATCCTTTGGAAATTAAACTAACCTAATATTTTTGCATTTTTCATTTTTGACATAAAGCGGAATAAATAAAGTGCAGGTGTCGGTGCGATATTCTCATTTATACTTTACATGGTTCCTAATTACATTCTAATAAAATAAAAAAAATGACAAAAAGAAATAACTGAACATAAATAAAGATATTTGAGATGTTAAACATTACATAAAATAAAAATGCATGAGGTGCTGAAAAATAAAGGTAATAAAAAATGCATGAAGATAAAATAAAGACTAAAAGAAAATAAATGCAAGAAATAAAAAGGAAAAAAAAGGGGGTGCAGGAGCAGGAAGGGGGGGAGGAAAGAAATCAGAAAAGTGGAGTGGGAAGAAGAGGGGGGGTAGAGAAAGAACAGACAAGTTCGGTTTGAGAGAACCGAACCGGTTCAGTGTTTATAAAAGACTAACACCCGGTTTTTATCTCATTTTGCAAAGTTCTTTCTCTCTCTTCTCCTCTTCCCTTCTTCTTTCCTCTCTTTTTAAAGCCTGGCCGGAAGCTCCTCCGGCGCGGTGGCTGCCAGCCAGGACGGCGCCGCCGCCGGGCCGGAGCAAAAAAAACTCCGCTTTTTCAAAACTTTTTTATAATTTCAAATATCCTTTTCTCTTTAGATTTCAAAAATCCACTTGTTTTTAAAAAAAACCTCACAAAAATTCCTAGATCTAGGTTCAAAGTTTTTTTTGAAAAAAAACTACCTCTTTCGAACTGTGGATTCGGTTACGGCTTTGTGGATTTTGTTTGTGCTGGGTTGGTTTCGGTTGCTGTTATGGTTCAGATTGGCTGTTTTGGGTTCGTCTGGGCTCGGCCGAATTTGGTTTGGGTTCGGTTTCTGAGTGTTGTGTGGTTTAATTTCGAAACCTTTTTTATGATTTTGGTTGATAACCTGTTTTCGGATTGTTGATGATTCGGTTTGTTAGACGGGTTTGGTTTGCGGGTTTTTGGGTGGTTAGGTGGTGATTATGTGTATAGTGGCCAAGGGTGGTTGTTGGTGTGAGGGTTTTTGGTGGTGGTTGTATGGTGGCCGCGTTTGTATGGTGGTGGTGGTGGGTTGTTGTATGATTCTTGTGTCTTTGGATTGTGGTTGTGTATGGAGGCCGCGTGTTGTTGAGAGTTTTGTGTTTTTGCTGCTGAGGGATTTTTTGTGTTGGCTTCTGATAGAATTTTTGGACTTTGTTTCTGATGGAATTTTTCGGTTTGTGATGGAATTCGTTTTTGGATTTTTCTGGCTCCTGATGAGTGATTGTGTGTTTGTGTCGGCTCCCCCTCCTAGTTATGACTTCAGTGTACTAAATACACTAATCTGCCATCGTTGATCATAAAAATCAATGAATGACAGTTTAAATGACAAATTAAAATCAATTAAACCTCTGAGCAAAGTCTCCTCTAAAAAGGTCAGATGTTTAAAAAGGTAAGTAAATAAAAGGAACAAAAAATAAATAATAAAAAATGCTAAATAAAATAACAATAAAATATTTAAAAGAATAAAAATAAAGATAGAAATAATAATAAAAAAAAACAAAAACAAAAAGACGGACTCGAATGAAACTAAAAAAAATGAGGTATTTTAAAATACCTCTCTGCCGAAATTTCGTTCGAGACGACGAAAAATTCCGCGAATAAAAAAAAGAAAATTTAGGTCAAAAATTGGCGTATGACATGATAACATCTTAGAATTTGAATTGCACATAACTCAATCATACAACAATACAAGACTCTTAACATTTTGGGTTAATTGCACTATTGGTCCCCCTATTTTAACCATTTTGCGAAATTGGTCCCCCTATTTTAAAATTCGACAGTTTTGGTCCCTCTATCTAATAATATGTCTAAAATATGATGATATAACATGTTTTAAATGAAGTTTTTAAGGGAATTTTCTTACGATTTCATCGATATTGATATTTTTGTCAACTTCATATCATATACCATGACATTTAAAACCTATCACATCACCTTTTTTAGTTAAAAAATATGATGGAGGGACCAAAAGTGTCGAACTTTAAAATAGGGGGACCAATTTCACAAAAAGATGAAAATAGGGGGACCAAAACTGCAATTAAGCCTAACATTTTTAAAGATCCTTATACACGAGTGTGTTTGGATGGGGGAATATTTTAAGGTAATGTAATGTTTTGAGGGAATTCAAATACTTTGAGGTGAATTCCATTGTTTGGATAATAATTTGAAAATTTTTCAAAATGATGGAAATTTATGAAGTATTGTGTTCAAGTTAAATTTAGAGAATTTCAAATGACACCTAAAAGCTAAGAATTTCAAATTTCATTGTTATAATTTTTCAAATTTTGCATTTTGGACCTCAAATTTTCCAAAATTTTCAAATTGACCCCAATAAATTTCCAAAAAATTACAAATTGACCCCTCAATTTTTCAAAAATTATAATTTGACCCCTCAATTTTTTGAAAATTTACAGATTGACCCTTAATTTCAATTTTCAAATTTGGCCCAAAAAAATTAAAATTTATAAAAGTTGCTCAAATATGATGACAATGAAATTTTTTATTACTTCATCCAAACAAAAGTATTGAGAAATGAAAGTAATTTAATTGAATAATTTAAATGGCTTAGAATTCTAAATTCTTTAAAATTTCCCAACTACCTCATCCAAACACACTCTTAATGAATTTTGAATTTCCAAATGTAATTAAAAATGCACTAAATTGCTTGTCTATCTAGTCAACTTCAACTAGCATGCCTCCATTTTTAAAAGCTGGTCTTTCTAGTAACAACTTTGTATTGCATGTATTTGGGAGCTTTTGGGCTCGCAAATATTATTTTAGATGGATAAACCTGATAATTTTCAAGTTGTTTAAGTTTTTGTTAGAGATTAATACGTTGTGAGTTGGAAATTGTGAGGGACTATGTGGTTATTTTTTTCATGATTTCACACATGATCACGCGAGTTTTAGTCGAGTAACGACATCAAGAGCCCCATCTTTGTTGGCCATCATCATTGCTGGTAGGACTTAGGCTCTACATTATTATTTAGAAAATGTTTGTTTGACATCTAAAATGTGTATACATCTTAAGAGATAAAGATCAGCGAGAGTGATGTGATATATGCGTTAAATTGATGATGCGGCTATTGAACCTGTTAAAATAACAACTCTTAACTATTTTACTTCACCCTTTAATCACTTCACATGATACAAGTCCTTTGAAAATCATACTCAAACCAATCTATGGTTTTTTATTGATTTAAATTTTTTTATCAAACCGACAACAAGTTACACATAATGCATCTAAATGTAACGTAATAAAAATAACTCTTATATTTTGAAATGATCCATGCTAAAAGCTCGGTACACAAGTTTACTTCTCCGTATATCTGAAATAGAAGAATAATTCAAGGGAAACCTAAGATATCCTTATCACTTGATCGTATATGTGGAGAGAAGATTTTGTAAACAAATTCAAATTTGGATGGAGGAAATTTGGGAGGTCGTTATGATAAAACGTTGAATGGATTTAATTGCAATAGTGGTGTCTTGATTAGTACTACAATTATGGTGTGTTTTTCAACAAGGATAAACTTGAGAAAAAAAATATTAAATATCCTAAAACATCAAAAGAAAAAAAATGGAGGGAGTAATAAAATATTAAATGGCAATTGCCATTATAAAAAATTAACTAGTTTAATTTTGAATTAATAAATGAGAAATGCTAACTTGTATCCATGTAACATAAGTTAAAAAGCCATAGATAAAAGTTTTTTTAAAACAATTGTGTATTCAATATCTTAATAGTGTTAAAAGTTATATTTTCAATATAAAATTATTTTTTATTTCTATTTTAAACTCAACATGACCTAAAGAAAAAGATAGATGATAGCCAAAACTAATGTCCATCCACCGGTTAGAACTCAACACAAGAAGACTTCTCATGATTTTTTTTTAGAGTAGATCAATCAGACTCTTATTTTAATTTTAAAAAACAAAAAAAATACAATAACATCGTATGATAAACTAAGACATTGTAACTATGTTGACACTTTTTGGCTATCATATATAGTTTGCAATACTCTATAAATATTATTAAATAAAAAAAATAAAGATACAAAAGTACTTGGGAACTAGACCAAAACACAAATCAAAATATCCAAGTGAACACTAATATTCTGCCTCGTTAAAAACATTTTCATGAAAAAAGAGTACATCACAAACAATTGTAAAAAAAAACAAAGAAAAGAGAACTCTTAACAAATAGAACCCTTGATCAATCAGCTTCTTACGAGCAAATGCAAAATAACAATAACAATAACAAGAAAAGGAAATTAACTAATAATCATTCATAAAATCAAAAACTTAAATATCTAGAGCAGCCATCTTCACAAATCTTCTCCAGTCCTCCATTTCTTTTATTGAGCAAGCTAGCTTAACACAAGCACACATTAAATGAGTATGATAGTGCATAAATTTTGCAATGGATTATTTTCAAGAGTATAAAAAGGAAAGAAATGGCATACAAGTATCAATATTGCACTTTTTAAGTATATCAATATTTAGTCACTTTTTAAAATTTTATGAAAGAATGAACAATCAAAGTTCCTAATTAAGTGGTGTACAAAACTATGGAAATTCAGAAATATTAAAAAAAAGTCTTTGGTATCTCAGTATTTAGTCGTGATGCATAAATATGATTCTTTCCCTTTTCTTTTGCCAAAAGTGAAGTTTTTTTCCCAGCCATATGCATAATATAATATAAATTAGTACAGCAACAAAAAAAATTAAAGAGCGTTTCAATAAAAAATAATGGAATCCATTTTACTTGTAAAAAGAAAAAACTAAACCAAAAATAATAGTCCAAAAATAATAGTCGGTACCTTTCTAATCCCAAAAACTCTTTTTTAAGATTACGTTTGGGATGTGAGCAATTTTAGACCAAGTTGCACTTGTTTCTGTCTGACATTCCTCAATTAAGAATGGACATCCATTGATTTTTAAGGTATGTAAGTTTGTAAGACGTGGCATTCCCTCAGGCAGATCTGCCAAATCATCGCAGTGGGACACCGTAAGATGCTGAAGGGATGAGATGTTGCATATCCAATCTGGTAATACTTTTAGGTGATCACATTCAAAAAACTTGATTTTTTGGAGGGAAGGAAGACAGTTGAGGCCATCTTTAAACCACATTTCAATTACTTGAAATTCTTGACTTGAAAACATGTCAAGCACAAGATACTCAAGAGAAGTAAGATTTTTCAACCAATCCTTCGGGGCTTTTTCCATACCCATAATGAATTCATTAATTTGCAAGGATTTGAGCATGGAAAGAGGAGGGCAGCCATTTGAATATTGTGACTCTGCTATATTTAGCGTTGCTTCCAATATCTCCATATTGCAACTCCTCAATTTTAATCTCTTCTTAATGTTTGGAAAAGTAGGCATCAAAGTCAACATCGGGCAATAATGAATCCACAATTCAGAAAGAGAAGGAAAGTGAGGCAACAAGAGATGATGTGAAGAGTTAATAATGTCATTCAAATCATCTCCCATCCTCCTCCATCCCTTGAGCTTCTGACAATTCCAAACTGTTAGACTCTCCAATGATGGGAAGAATGATTCATGAAGAATAGGCTCTTCATAATATATGTACTCCAATTTATCAAGGGACCATAACACAAGTGACTTAAGGAATGGAAGACGTTCCAATGGTGGGAGATGTTGGAAACCTTTGCAATAACGAAAAGATATTTCAATTATATTTGTGAGTGGAGAAAGCCAATTGGACAAAGTCAGACCCTTGTGCTGTTGTATGCTCCATTTTCTAGAT
Organism: Medicago ruthenica; assembly: GCA_018208015.1. NCBI lineage: Eukaryota > Viridiplantae > Streptophyta > Magnoliopsida > Fabales > Fabaceae > Medicago > Medicago ruthenica. Next base: position 27,549 of record WNNG01000465.1, read on the forward strand.
CCAGATGGTGTCTCGTCTTTCATGTTCCAATCATTTATCTCAAGGTGTCTCAAATTGATTAATTTTGAAAAATCTTTTGTAGAAAGTCCATCATTTCTATTAAACAATTTTATTGTAAGTAAACAAACAAGATTGCTGATAGATTTGTAAAGACTTTCTCGTAAATCACACTTTGACAAGTCCAGATGCCTTAAATGCTTCGATTTTTCAATGGAACCAACTAGCTTGCTATGAGGACGTACCAGCTTCAAGACACGTAAGTATTTAAAATTTGGAATAACTGATAGTTCCACTTTACTGTAATTGGAATCAAACACAATCAAAGTCCGCAACCTACTTGAATCCAGTGATTCCAACAAACACAAGGCATCACATTCCACTGATACATGCACAGGTCTTCCTAGACTAATATTTGTCTTACTATTCAAGTAACAACAATCATTGCCAGCTACTTGTGTTGCAAGATCTTGCATTAAATCATGCATTTTAAAACCATATACATCACCATAGATGTTCAGCTTTACATCTTGGAAGAATGATTTCGTCAAGAGAATATTTACCAATTGATTGCCAACATCTTCCATGCATTTGCCTTCAACTGAACAATCAAGATAACCTTGTGCCATCCACATTTGAATTAACTCATCCTTCTTAAATTCCCAATCCTTAGGAAATAAAGAGCAATAAGCAAAACATTGCTTTTGTTGAGGTGATAAGTTATGGTAACTCAATTTTAGGACTGGCATGATGCTATCTTTATCCTCGCACAATTTCCAAAAGTCACCTTGTAAGACATCGATCCACTCCCTTTCTTCCCTTTTACTTCGTAATATGCTTCCCAATGATCTAATTGCTAATGGAACTCCTTTGCACTTTTCTGCTATCTTCTTACCAACTAGTTCAAGAGTTTGGTTCACTCCAACGGCATTATCCCCAAAGGTAATATTCTTTAACAAACCCCATGATTCTTCTGGAATTAAACCACTCAAAACATAGGGGTCACTTACACCCATTGTCTGTGCCACATTTTTACTGCGACTTGTCACTACAATCTTGCTGCCTTGAGCACCACACATCAAATAGGGCCTCAACTGATTCCACTTTTCAAAACTCTCATTCCAAATGTCATCAAGAAGTAACAAGTATCTCTTACCTGTTAAATTGTCACGAAGCATTTTTTGCAAGTTATCAAATGATAAATTGTCAATAACTTCTTTCTTGATGTTTAATGACTGCAACATGTTCTTCAGAATAGTTTTGACATCAAAGTTATCCGAGACACATACCCACATATGCTTTTCAAACAAATTTTTCACTTCACCATCATTGTATACCAGTTGAGCAAGAGCTGTCTTCCCCAAACCACCAATACCAACAATAGCAACCAAGGAGACATTATGATTTTCATGTGATTGCCTCAACAAGCTTATAATCTTCTTTTTATCATCTTCTCTTCCAATGATGTCTGATTCTAACACAAAAGAACTAGTTTCCCTCCTTACATCATTAGTTTTCTCAACCACCACAACATTGGAGTTAAGATTCAACAGAGACATATCTTTCACAACATCATTAAAACTTTTTTGTATTTTTTCAATCTCATGAGCCATTTTAAGGCGAAAAACAATTATGTTTGGAGATGAGGAATGAAGTACCTGTGTCACTTTGTTCTTAGTAGCTTTATCCCTTTTGTGTATCATATCTTCAATAAGAAACTCATCTATCAAATCATCAGCAGGAAGAAGCACATCGTTGAGCCTTCTAACCCAGTTTTGTACAGCATGACTTTGCTCTTGTTTCTCTTCAGCATCAAGGAGCACAGCTTTGATGGATTCAACTGTGTTCTTAAGCTTTTTCAATTCATCCATCACACCATAAATCCGTCCAAATTCACGAAAGGCTGCAGAAGCCAACCTATGAGAAGAAAATATTCAGCAAACAAGCTTCTATTATATTTATGTTCGTTGGTTAAACTATTTTAACTTGAACACAAAAAAAAAAAAAAGATAAAGTGTTGAAAATGACCTGTTAATGAGACTTGTAGCAACACCGTATGGAATTTGTTCAGCCATCCTTCAAAAATTCACAAGGCAATTAGCAGATCTGAAGATGAAAAATTTGCAGAGTTTGAGGGTGGCTGTGAATGAATGTGGAAAAAGTAGTATACCTACAAGAAAATAAGGACCAAGGGAAGGGACACAAATGTAATTACCTCTTTGAAAAAATCTAGTGAAAATCTAGTTTTATCCTCAGCCGCATGTCGTCATCGTGAAGATATTATATTGTCTCTTATTTATAAGAAAAAACCAATAATATTATCCTCAGCCAAGACCAAGAGTAAAAAATCATAAAAATAATAATGATGTTTTAACCTTGACTTGAAAGACCTCAAGTCGTCGCTGTGAGTTGTTGCTTATCTACACGTTGCATTAAAAGGTTACGGATTGCACTTGTGTGACATAATGTCACGTGACATTGCCCAATCCAAGTGTGACATGTGGCAATCCAATTTTTTTAAATATAAAAAAATGAGAAAGAATAGTTAAATTAGATTATGTGTCACAATTGGATTGGTCAATGTCACAATGTCACGTGACATTATGTCACACAAGTGGTGTCCAAAAGGTTACAGCATGAGTAAACAAAAAGTAGGAAATGATGAGGCTTAATTGATACTTTGGTCTCCTAATTTATTTGTTATTTTTATTTTGGTCTCATAACTTTAAATTTTTTTTTTCGGTCCTTTATCTATGTTTCCGTCAGTCAAATTGATCATCTCCGTTAGTTTTTTAATGCCTAATATTTCAGATATGATTTCAGCCATTAGATTACAGATCCATTGTATGTAACGGTGAACCTAACACCAATTTTTTTTTCCTCTTATCCCCTCACGTTCTTCTTCATCTTCATCATGAAAAACAAATGAAGAGGACTCTTAGTCTTAGAGCTGGATATAAATAACAAATGTTGTTTTTGGATTTCTACTAACAATATATAAAAGGGTCTCGTTAACGAGTGCGAATTACATCAAAATTTTATAATCATTTTTATTAAAACTCATGATCTCCTTAATTTTATGTGCATAATGATCATTTTGTAAAATTTAATTTATTTGTTTTTTAAAAAATAAATTACGAATAATGATCATCACAAGTTTAACCAATTTCCACATATAACTATAAAACTAATTTATTTGTTTTTTAAAAAATTAATTATAGATAATTGTCATATCTACTAACATCTACTGCCAATATATGAAAATCAAAGTCCAACAAATTTTCATAATCGTTCTTATGAAAACTCGTGATCTCCTTAATTTTATGTGCATAATGGTCATTTTGAAAAAATTAATTTATTTGTTTTTTAAAAAATTAATTGCGGATAATGGTCATATCTACTAACAAGATATAAAAATCAAAGTCCATCAAAATTTCATAATCGTCATTATTAAAACTTATGTTCTCCTTAATTTTATTGGCATAATGGTAATTTTGTAAAATTTAATTTATTTGTTTTTTAAAAATTAAATTACGGATAATGATCATCACAAGTTTAACCAATTTCCACAGATAACTATAGAACTAATTTATTTGTTTTTTAAAAAATTAAATACGAATAATGGTTATATCTACTGACATTGTTGCGGTGATTTTTTAAATCAAGCTATTGGTTAGCGTTGACTCACTAATTTTATTTCACGACTGAAGTTTTAATTTTTCAAAAGAAAATGGGAAAAAGTTCTAAATTACCACATTTTTAAAAATTTAGGGTTCGGGGGTTAGTTACGTTTAGGGAAGGTGTTAGCACCCTAAACGTTCGTAGTACTCTAGGAGAACCTCTTGGTTTATTTATTTATTTTGGCTATAACTTGCCTATTTTTTTTAAAAGAAAAGAATGAATTAGAGCAGTGAGAAAAAATTGTTTATTTTTTATTTTTTATGATTTGGAAGGACAAGGTCTTTTGCCTACGTACCCGTGAGGGATCAAAACCTCGTGGTTCGGGGTAAAAATACCGATTGATTGGTTTTTGTGTTTTTTATTAGTTTTGAAAAGGTTTTAAAGATAAAATAAGGCCAAGTGGCAAAAATAAGATTCGTTTGTATTTTTTATTTTTTGAAAATGATTTAAATGTTATTAAAATGGATTAATGCTTATTTAAGAAAATAAAAGAAGAAAAATGGGCACTTGATTGAAAATCAAGGTTTGTTTAAGAAAAGATTTTTTGTGAATTTTGACTTATTTGCATGTTTTTGTTGTTTTTTTTTTATAATTAACTAAGACTAAAAACATAACAAAAAGTTGAACGCGAGGAATTTCCGTGATGACGTTGGATCACCACGAAATCCTTTGGAAATTAAACTAACCTAATATTTTTGTTTTTTTTTTTGTAAAGCGACTAAAGCAGAATAAATAAATGTGAGTGTCGGTGCGATATTCTCATTTATATTTACATTGTTCCTAAATACATTCTAATAACATGAATGAAAATAAATAAAATGACAAACGAAACTAAAGTGATTAAAATAAGATGCATGGAATGATGTTAAATATAAACAGATGAAATGCTAAAACGAAAAGAAATAAAAGCGAGAAAAAAACAGAAAATGTGCAGGGGGTGCAGAAAGTAAAAATAAAGGGTGTAGGAAGTAATCAGAAAGAAAGGATGGGCCTAAGGTTATGGGTGGTTGGCTCTCCAGATTCAATCTGAGCCGTTGATTAATCAACGCTCCAGATTCAATCTGGAGATAGGCTATATATAGCTTATTTTTTGCAAAAAGAAAAATCATTTTTCTCATTCCTTTCTCTTTCTATTTTCGGCCCTCTCTCTTCCTCTCCCTCTTCTCTCATATTTCTGGTGGCCGGAGATGGATTCTTGCGCGGTGGCCGGCCGACCAAAGTGGCGGCGCCACCGCGCCGGAGTAAAAAAAAATCCTTTTTTTTAAAAAAAATATACCTTTTCAAAATCCTTTTCCCTACCCTTTTCAAATCCACAACCCAAACTCTCAAATTCTTTTTTAAATAACTTAGATCTAGGTTTTAGTTTGCGAAAGAAAATTACCCCTTTTTGTTTTCTTGGTTCGGATGTGATTGCTGGTTCGAATGTGTTGGATTTGGGAGGAGTGGCCGAATGTGTGGGTTTTGTGATGGGGAGGGGTGGCCGAATGTGTGGGTTAGGAGAGGGAGGCCGCGGCTGTTTTTGCTTGTGTTTGGGGATGGATGGAGGCGCGACTGTGTGGGTTCGGACTTGTGATGGATTTGTGTATGGTTTATTGGTTTTGATTTGGATTAAGAGGTTTTGTAATTGTTGGCCGCGTGTGTGGTGGCTGTGTTTCTGTTGTTGGTTTTAAAAAAAAACGGGGGATTTAGGGTGGCCGTGTGTGATGGTCGTGAGTGGTTGTTGGTGGCTATTTCGGGGCTGTGGGTTTTGTTTGTGTTTTTGTTGTGGTTTTATGGTTTTGTTTGTGGTTTTGTTTGGGTTAAGGGAGATGGTGGCGCGGCCGTGAGTGGGTTGAGGGAGATAGTGGCTCGGCCGTGCGTGGGTTAGTGGGAGATAGTGGCTGAGTTGTATGGTGGTGGTGGTTGTGAGAGGGGTTATGATTGAATGGTGGTTGTATGGCTGTTTCGTGTGGGTTTGTTTATGGATTGCCTGGCCGGATTTTGGGTTTATGTGGTGGTTGGAACTCGTTTTTGACTGTTTTTTGGCTACTAATGGAATCTTGATGTTGGCCCTCCTCCTTTGTGTTCTGTTACATCCTCTTTTAATCATGCAATGCAGTTAATGACAATGAAAACCATTGATGGACAATAAACAGATGAGTCAACCAAATACCAAATGAGGCAACCATTAAAATGGTCATTAGAACTCATCAAAACAAATCAGTCAACCCTTTTTTGAAAATAAAATAAAAATAAAAATAAATCCAAAAAAAAAGATAATAAAAAAGGAAAATGATAAAGATAATAATAAAAAGAAATAATAAATAAAAATAACAAATAATAAAAAAAAAAAAAACTGTCGCCTTCGGAAACAAAAATGAGGTATTTTAAAATACCTCCTTGCCGAAATTTCGTCTGAAACGACGAAAAAATTCCGAACCAAAAAGACGAGTGAAAAAAAAAATTAGGTCAAAAATTGGGGTATGACAGATGCCCCTATTTAAGTCTCTTCGTCCGCAGATTTAAAGAGAAAATCTTGGATTCGACGGGCCGAAGGGACTTAAATACAGAGTACGCCAATTTTGGACCTAAGAAAATGTGAAAGCCTCGTGATGCAAATGTGAATGCAAGACGGCGAAGATGACCCGACTGGGGGTAAAATAAAACAAAAGGATACCCGAGTTCGTTAAGGAAAAGGGATCCGACTCCACTGGGGGATAATATAGTTTCACTGGGGAAGGGATCAACTATCGCATTGATAGCTGAAAAAGGAAGTATGATATGGGAAAAGACACCGACCACAAGCTGCCCGTTTGTAGAGCTTGCCACTTGAGGTAAAGACGGAAATAAAAGTAACATGCCAGCTGTTCAGGATGTAACCGAATTAGCCACTGACAACAAAGTGACGGTAAAAGGTAAATGCCAGCTGTTCGGGATGTTGCCGAACTAGCCACTGACGACAGGAAACAAAGATAAATGTCAGCTGCTCGGGAGGTTGCCGAACTAGCCACTGATGACAAGCAACAAAGATAAATGCCAGTTGCTCAGGATGTTGCTGAACTAGCCACTGACGACAAGGAACAAAGATAAATGTCAGATGTTCGGGATGTTGCCGAACTAGCCACTGACGACAAGCAACAAAGATAAATGTCAGCTGTTCGGGATGTTGCCGAACTAGCCACTGACGACAAGGAACAAAGATAAATGTCAGTTGTTCGGGATGTTGCCGAACTAGCCACTGACGACAAGCAACAAAGATAAAAGTCAGCTGTTCGGGATGTTGCCGAACTAGCCACTGACGACATGATAAAAGATAAATGTCAGCTGCTCGGGATGTGACCGAACTAGCCACTGACGACACGAAACAAAGGTAAATGTCAGCTGTTCGGGATGTGACCGAACTAGCCACTGACAACAGGATAAAACGATAAATGTCAGTTGTTCGGGCTGTAACCGAACTAGCCACTGACGACATGATAAAAGATAAATGTCAGCTGCTCTAGATGTGACCAAACTAGCCACTGACGACACAAAACAAAGGTAAATGTCAGCTGTTCGGGATGTAACCGAACTAGCCACTGACAACAGGATAAAACGATAAATGTCAGCTGTTCGGGCTGTAACCGAACTAGCCACTGACAACAGGATAAAAAGATAAATGTCAGCTGTTCGGGCTGTAACCGAACTAGCCACTGACGACAAGAAGGTAAAAGGTAAATGTCAGCTGTTTGGGCTGTAACCGAACTAGCCACTGACGACAAGAGGGTAAAAGGTAAATGTCAGCTGTTCGGGCTGTAACCGAACTAGCCACTGACGACAAGAGGGTAAAAGGTAAATGTCAGATGTTCGGGCTGTAACCGAACTAGCCACTGACGACAAGAGTGAAGATAAATGATATGCACAAGCTGTTCGTTAAAGAACTGCCACTTGGCATAAAGAAGGTGACATCTTTGGACCAGACACACTGGGGATGACACTTGGGGACAAATAGAGTTAAAAATTGTTCATGATTGATTGATATGAAAAGCAGGACTCAGGGTGGTCAATGCAACCATGTATTGAATGATGTTGTCTGTATGTTGTATACGCATGAATGTGTATATGCATGAATGTATGAATGTATGTATGACAATACGACTTGTATGACTGTATGAAGGATTGACTTGTGTGATTGTATGACCGATGAACTTGATGAGACAGGAGTAGACAAGTAGGATGGAAAGTGGACCGTCGGCGTAGTACAAACACTCTGCAATCTTCATTGGGAATGATGCCATTGAGGACATATCAAAACATTGACGGGGTAAAGTCGTAACAACTGATGGGGAATAAACACTTCTTGGGGAAATCGTGCTAACCCAAAAACCTGGCAGAAGAACTGGTGTTTCTGTGGTCATGCTTTTTGTTTTTTCTTTTTTAAATCCCTAACTTTTGCCTGGACCGCCATTTCGGGTTTTCAGTCCACCGGGATTATATTCTTTTTTGTATGCCCCTAATTTTTGCCTGGACCGCCCTTTTAGGTTTTCGATCCACCGGGACGCTCATTTTTGCCTAAGCCGCCCTTTCGGGTTTTCGACTTACCGAGCTCTTTTCTTTTTTCTTTCTTTGTTTTTTTTAGCAATTGACCATGTTCAGCCTGCAAAGTTTATCCGTTCTCAGGACAGATGTTGACACACACTTCACTTATTCATGAGTTCAGAGAGAATGTGTTTGTTGCTTATGCTTTCCATAAAAATATAAAAAAAAATTATGAATTTGAAAAAAGTTTTGCTTCAAGTACTACCATCAAAAATAGAAGGAGCTTTATAAACCGAATAAATGGGAATTCCAAATAAAAGGCACAAGCTCAAATTCATTTAACAGAGTGGTGGCCCGCCGATGGCGTGGCTCCACGGATCTCACAAAGTTTGGAAAATGGTAAATATAAGGGGAAGGTACATTGAACACAATAATCGTTATTCTCCCTAACAACTTTGAATTCCAACGTTTGGATGCTTCGGATTCAGAGTCTCTTTGACAGCTAATGTGCCCCAAGTGAGTCATGGCCAACCTGATGCAGTTACTTTGTCTTTTGATCCTTAATTTTTGCACAGATCGCACTTTCGGGTTTTCGACCTATCAGGATGATTATTTTTCTGTTTTATGTCTCTAATTTTTGCCTGGAGCGCCCTTTCGGGTTTTCAGTCCACCGAGACGCTCATTTTTGCCTAAGCCGCCCTTCCGGGTTTTCGACTTACCGAGCTGTTCTTTTATTTTTAGACAAAGTATTTCTTGACTGCATCTGTGTTCACAGGACGGGGAAGCTCATCGCCATCCATAGTCGCAAGGGTCATTGCACCACCGGAGAACGCTCTCTTGACGATATACGGGCCTTCATAATTAGGCGTCCATTTGCCCCTGGAGTCCGGTTGGAAGGATAAATTCTTTTTGAACACAAGGTCTCCTTCTCGAAATTCACGGGGACGAACCTTCTTGTCAAAGGCTTGTTTCATCCTCCTTTGATATAGCTCTCCATGACATAAGGCATTCATGCGTTTTTCTTCAATCAAGTTCAGCTGATCATACCTACTTTGGCACCATTCAGCCTGAGACAACTTGGCTTCCATCAGAACTCTCATTGACGGGATCTCGACTTCCATAGGGAGCACTGCTTCCATGCCGTAAACTAAAGAGAAAGGGGTTGCCCCTGTTGAAGTGCGCACTGAGGTACGGTACCCATTCAAAGCATACGGTAACATGCCAGTCCTGTAAGTGGCTACCATCTTCTGCATTATCTTCTTGATGTATTTTTCCTTTTTGTTTTTTGTTTTTCTTTTGTTGTTGTTTTTTTTTTGCAGCTTCAATGGCACCATCCATCTGGAATTTTATCAGGAATACTGTGATGGCAGTTCCTCGGAACCCAAGTTAATCCTTTCATACACTAATAACCGAGAGATCCTTTCGGGAATCTCTTCATCCTCTTCCTCTTCAGCTTCGTAGACAGGGAAATAAAAGTTGGGAGAGACAATAGGGTTACAGTGTTCAAAGGGTTTATTGATGTTCAGTCTACATATGATTGATGATTGATTTTAGAAAATGAGTGAAAAATGCAGACCTTTTGAAATTGATTTACAATAAAATAAAATAAAATAAAATATTTTTGGGTTTTTTGTGTTACCATTTTCCAGAAAAAGCAGTAAAATAAAAATAAAAGTCGCGAAAGAAACGATAATTTTTCATTGATAGTGGTAACTTGAAGACAAAAGTAGAGCCCTGCATGATTTCACTTTCATCTCGGGCGGAACGAAAGAAATTATTTTTTTTTTTTAAAAGACACGACAATAAAACTCATTACTTGGACCCATGAGTAACTGAGAGAATGTCAACAGCGACCCAATTGCGGCAAATCCTTCCTTGTGTTTGCACGACCACACCCATTTTCTCTCTTCTGTTTGCACGAGTATTGTAGGTGTGAGTTAGTTTGTAATGAATGCGCCGGGCCACTTTCTTTGACGGCGGCAGATTAACCTTTGTGTGATGAAACAGAGGGTGAGACTCGATTCAGAAACTATGAATGCAGTATGATGCATGATTATGCTTATGCAAAAAAGAAGGGTTTGTTATCGAAGGACTTGTCGAAGTAATTGTGAACATCATAGTTTGAAAATTCATTTAGTAATAAAATATTACAAATGATCCCCTTTTTAGGAACAAAGCCAAGGGATATGCTCAAAAGTTTATCAATAGAAATCTTGAAAAAGCCCCAATATTTCAAGCTCGAGGATGCCAAGTGATCTCCCATAACGAGCTTGAAAAGTCCTCCGGACTAGTCACTAAAGATCCTAGCTTCCTTAAGTTTGTCAAATCCGGGCTTTTGGAGTTATACTTCTGAGTGTTCCTCTTTGTGAAGTTCATTCCTACGATGTTTACAACAAAACTTGTCTAAGTCCTTTGATACTTGATGAAAAAATGTTTATGAATGAATGCATGTATGCATGATTATGCTAAAGAGCGGAGAAAACATGGTGAGGTTAAATCCAAAATGTTGGAGTCAAGGGTAAACACGCCATTTGGTAAGGACTATGGATTCATATGTACCTGTATCACAGGTTCTACTAAGTTCCCAAAGTCATTGACCACTTCCGAATATTGTCGGATTACGGGACTACTCCCGGTCCAACGACGTTCGTAGGAAAGTCTCGTTTGAGTGTAGTATCGTGTATCAACCAATTCAAGACTACTCTTGATTAGCCACCGCACTACGTCCTAAAAGGCCAAGATGGGTTAAAGGTAACTAAAGGTCCTCAACTTCATCGGTCACTTGAAAATAACGATGCCGAACACGACTACTCATGTCAACATAGTAATACTTCCAAGATTCCTCCATTGAGTGGGGTTATCACATGTGCCACATCCGAAACTCACTCTCGGAAAGACACTTTGATTATACCACCATCCTATCTTATGTTTCTCTCAAGTCCGGGTGTAGGACTTATCTCACCACTCACGCAAAAGAAAAGAAACACATAGGCACATATTTACATTCTTTTTTATGTTTTAAGCAAGTTATAGCACAAAATAATTAAATAAATTCAAGTTAGGTTCAACCCTCTTAGGGAATCTCCCCAGTGAAGTCGCCATTTCTGTCGCGGTGATTTTCGGAGATCAAGCTATTGATTAGCGTTGACTCACTAATTTTATTTCACGACTGAACTTTTAATTTTTCAAAAGAAAATGGGAAAAAGTTCTAAATTACCACATTTTTAAAAATTTAGGGTTTGGGGGTTAGTTACGTTTAGGGAAGGTGTTAGCACCCTAAACGTTCGTAGTACTCTACGAGAACCTCTTGGTTTATTTATTTATTTTGGCTATAACTTGCTTATTTTTTTTAAAAGAAAAGAATGAATTAGAGCAGTGAGAAAAAATTGTTTTTTTTTTATTTTTTATGATTTGGAAGGACAAGGTCCTTTGCCTACGTACCCGTGAGGGATCAAAACCTCGTAGTTCGGGGTAAAAAAACCGATTGATTGGTTTTTGTGTTTTTTATTAGTTTTGAAAAGGTTTTAAAGATAAAATAAGGCCAAGTGGCAAAAATAAGATTTGTTTGTATTTTTTATTTTTTGAAAATGATTTAAATGTTATTAAAATGGATTAATGTTTATTTAAGAAAATAAAAGAAGAAAAATGGGCACTTGATTGAAAATCAAGGTTTGTTTAAGAATTTTTTTTTGTGAATTTTGACTTATTTGCATGTTTTTGTTGTTTTTTTTTATAATTAACTAAGACTAAAAACGTAACAAAAAGCTGAACGCGAGGAATTTCCGTGATGACGTTGAATCATCACGAAATCCTTTGGAAATTAAACTAACCTAATATTTTTGTTTTTTTTTGTAAAGCGACTAAAGCAGAATAAATAAATGTGAGTGTCGGTGCGATATTCTCATTTATATTTACATTGTTCCTAAATACATTCTAATAACATGAATGAAAATAAATAAAATGACGAACGAAACTAAAGTGATAAAAATAAGATGCATGGAAAGATGTTAAATATAAACAGATGAAATGCTAAAACGAAAAGAAATAAAAGCGAGAAAAAAAAAACAGAAAATGCGCAGGGGGTGCAGAAAGTAAAAATAAAGGGTGTAGGAAGTAATCAGAAAGAAAGGATGGGCCTAAGGTTATGGGTGGTGGGCTCTCCAGATTCAATCTGAACCGTTGATGTTAAGGTTTCTCTTTCTATTTTCGGCCCTCTCTCTTCCTCTCCCTCTTCTCTCATATTTCTGGTGGCCGAAGATGGATTCTGGCGCGGTGGCCGGCCGACCAAAGTGGCGGCGCCATCGCGCCGGAGTAAAAAAAAACTCCTTTTTTTTATAAAAAATATACCTTTTCAAAATCCTTTTCCCTACCCTTTTCAAATCCACAACCCAAACTCTCAAATTCTTTTTTAAATAACCTAGATCTAGGTTTTAGGTTACGAAAGAAAATTACCCCTTTTTGTTTTCTTGGTTCGGATGTGATTGCTGGTTTGAATGTGTTGGATTTGGGAGGAGTGGCCGAATGTGTGGGTTTTGTGATGGGGAGGAGTGGCCGAATGTGTGGGTTAGGAGAGGGAGGCCGCGGCTGTTTTTGCTTGTGTTTGGGGATGGATGGAGGCGCGACTGTGTGGGTTCGAACTTGTGATGGATTTGTGTATGGTTTATTGGTTTTGATTTGGATTAAGAGGTTTTGTAATTGTTGGCCGCGTGTGTGGTGGCTGTGTTTCTGTTGTTGGTTTTCAAAAAAAAGAGGGGGATTTAGGGTGGCCGTGTGTGATGGCTGTGAGTGGTTGTTGGTGGCTATTTGGGGGCCGTGGGTTTTGTTTGTGTTTTTGTTGTGGTTTTATGGTTTTGTTTGGGTTAAGTGAGATGGTGGCGCGGTCGTGAGTGGGTTGAGGGAGATAGTGGCTCGGCCGTGCGTGGGTTTGTGGGAGATAGTGGCTGAGTTGTATGGTGGTGGTGGTTGTGAGAGGGGTTATGATTGAATGATGGTTGTATGGCTGTTTCGTGTGGGTTTGTTTATGGAGTGCCTGGCCGGATTTTGGGTTTATGTGGTGGTTGGAATTCGTTTTTGACTGTTTTTTTGGCTACTGATGGAATCTTGATGTTGGCCCTCCTCCTTTGTGTTCTGTTACATCCTCTTTTAATCATGCAATGCAGTTAATGACAATGAAAACCATTGATGGACAATAAACAGATGAGTCAACCAAATACCAAATGAGGCAACCATTAAAATGGTCATTAGAACTCATCAAAACAAATCAGTCAACCCTTTTTTGAAAATAAAATAAAAATAAAAATAAATCCGAAAAAAAAGATAATAAAAAAGGAAAATGATAAAGATAATAATAAAAAGAAATAATAAATAAAAATAACAAATAATAATAATAAAAAAAAATTGTCGCCTTCGGAAACAAAAATGAGGTATTTTAAAATACCTCCCTGCCGAAATTTCGTCTGAAACGACGAAAAAATTCCGAACCAAAAAGACGAGTGAAAAAAAAATTTAGGTAAAAAATTGGGGTATGACAAACATCTATTGGCAATATATAATAGTAGTGTAAAAATCGAAGTACATCCAAATTTTATAATCGTCCTTATTAAAACTAATGATCTCCTTAATTTTATGTGCATAATGATCATTTTGCAAAATTTAATTTATTTGCTTTTAAAAAAAATTAATTACGGATAATGGTCATATCTACTAACAATATATAAAAATTGAAGTCAATCAAAATTTCATAATCGTCCTTATTAAAACTCATAATCTCCTTAATTTTATAATCGTCTAGCAAACATTGAGTGGTGTTTTGGTTATAAAATAATAATTTATTTAATAGAAACACTACATTGATGTTTATATATTGAAAATAATCATGAGTTTCCAATAATTTATCATATCGACTTTCTCATATATGTATATAAAACTTATTTCTGCAGTTATAAATATTTAAAACCTGCAACGGAAACGGTGCAAACATTGAACAATCTTTTGCATATAAAATAAAAATATAATTAATAGAAACACTGCATTAATGTTGATATTTTGAAAGTAGTCACAAATTTTCAAAATTTTATCATATCAGCTATCACATATCGGTAAAGCTATGACCGAAGGGGTCATAGCTGCGATGAAGGCCTTGGAGATAGCTGTGGCCTGAATAATTCTTCGACTGAGGATGTGGTTCAGGCGGACGTGCTGGTCAAGGAGAAGGATGCCTTGGTGGCTAAAGTGGCCAAGTTGGAAGATGACCTCACTGTTCGCAAGACTCAGGTGGATGAGAAGGACTGCAGGATCACCTCCTTGGAGAAGAAAACGGAGGGTGACCTCGAGGAGCTGGAGGAGTTGAGAGAGGCTCGCCGCAAGTGGGACGAGGATAAGAAAGAACTCCTGACCACTATGAATCTGAGTGCCGATGAATCCGAGTGCCGATGAATCTGAGGATACCGCCTGCTTGGGTCGTGCTGGATTGGTGGCCAGGATTGACGAGCTGGAACATGGTCTTGCGGGAGCAGCCAGTCATGCTTTTGATAATGTTGTCGACCAGGTGAAGGTTTTGAACCCTGGGGTTGAGTTTTCGACCGAAGGGATTCATTTCCTAAAGTATGTTGAAAATGGAGCTCTCATGTCCCCTCCTGAAGATGAAGATGGGCATGTCGAAGAAACCCGGGTATAGATGACCCTGTAATTTTCAAACAATTTATTTTTTATGTTGGTTTGTAACCGGCTTCATGCCATAACATTGTGCGCCCTTCATGGTTAGCACCCTTTTTTTGTACAATTCTATTTTGCTTTTAATTCCTGCTCACTTCTTTACTTCATACTCTGTGAAAAGGTCTGTTTAATTTTCTAAGTATAAAGTGCGATTGGAGTGCTCGTTGCATGAGGCTTTTAAAATTGAAGTATTTGAATGCGACGAATATCCTCGTAGGTGAGAAATATTTGACTTAGGTGTATGCTCGTAGGGTTAGTTTTAAATAATCAAGCATTTTTGAATAAAAAGTAGATTAGGCAGACTGAGAATGGGGCCCGCCCCCTCCTAGCCGTTGCTTTATTGCGAAGTAGCGGCTAGATCTGATGCGAGGGTTGTGGACGGCGAATGTCAAATGACTTGCTTGTTTCTTTAAATTGTTGAAACTTAAAGATGTTTCCTTTCCTCCCCCAAGTATTCACTTCGTTTGTAAGGCTAACGTAGACTTGTGTGTTTTGTACTAGGGAATCCGAGCGTCATAGTTCCGACCTATACGCGGGGTATACGTCAGAAAGGTTCACGTTCAAGAGATGTTTATCTGAACGTGTGTTCGAATCTAGAGTTCGAACGAGTAACGGTGGATGAACGAAAAACTCAATTTAAGTTCAATGCCCCGAGGCGTGAATCTCCCATCATGAGCTGGGGTTCTGCCTAACATGCCGAGCAGTGATGCCGCAGCTGTGAGTGAGCATACCGAGGACTGAGTGAATCTGTTGTGTATAGGTTTCACTAATCCTTTCAATATTTTGGATTTGGAGTGGCACGACTTTCCTCCTCCGTTGTAATTGCTCGTTTGTGAGAGCATTTAGTTCGTTAGTTTGAACTTTGCAGTCGTATGTACAGTAGAGCGGTTTGTAGGTTCGCTGCTTAACTGTAATACCTTTTTAGTTTTTCTGCGTTCCAAATTCTGGGAGTTGGACCTTTTACAAGGTCTTTGAGGCCGTACGCTATCGTCCCTGTTTTCATGTGGATTCTGTAAGGGCCCTCCCAGTTGGCAGCGAGTTTTCCTTCGTCAGAATCCTTTTGGTTTCTTCGGAGGACGAGGTCGCCAACTTCGAATTTTCGATTAATGACTCTTTTGTTGTGGCGAGCGGCTATTTTTTGTTTTAGCGTTGCCTCTTTTAGAGCTGCTTAACTTTTGATTTCGTTGACAAACTCGAGTTCTTCTCAAAGGTTCTCAGCATTGGCTCGGAAGTTTGTATTGGCACCGGTTCGCCAATTGAGTTCGTTTAGCTCAATGGGAATGACTGCTTCCGTTCCGTATGTGAGGCGGAAAGTGACTCACCGGTTGTTGAGTGAGGGGTTGTTCGATAGGCCAATAGAACTGTATGAAGTTCCTCAACCCAATTGCCCTTAGCTTCGTCTAACCTTCGACGTATTCCTCAGAGGATAACTCTGTTCGTTGATGTTGCTTGCCAGTTTGTTTGGGGGTGTTGACTGGAAGTGAAACTGGGTTTGATATTCAGGTTCTCCAAGTATTCTTGAAACCTTCGGTCCGTGAACTGAGTCCCGTTATCAGAAATCATGAGGGCCGGTACTCCGAATCTTGCCGGGATATTCCTTTTGAAGAACCAAAGTGTTGGTGTAAGCCCTAGAGGCTAATATTTTATGTTAAACTTATCATATGTATCTTGACTTTTATTATTAAATAAAATATGGCGTTCTTTATTACACTTGTTATGAGATTAATAAAGTCCCTAGAATAGTTGGTTAATGTGATGGAATATTAAGTGTGACTTAATCATGAGATTACATTAACAGAAAGAACACTATTCTTAAAAGTATCCGTAGTCAAGCTTTAATATAAATTGGGATAATAATAAAGTGTGGAGACTATTATGTATGTAGACTGATGACCACATCTCATGGGTCATGAATATGAGATATTTAGTCTATACATAGGTATGAGTATTAGGAGTAATATTTATACTGGATTGACCCACGTGAGAATATTACATAGTATGTTATGAAATCGTCATAAGTTATTCTCATAATGATAATGGTGTATACCACTCTTAGACCTGAAACCACTATGACCCTTAGATGTGGACTCAAGTGTTTTATTGCCATTCAAACATTATCTGTAACAAGATAACCATAACGTTGGTTAATAGGCACTTGACGAATCATGCTAAGGGACATGATTGTCGTAGTCCCTCCTTCATAACATGAGATATATCTTTAGGCCTCTTGATGAAATATGACTGTAAAAATGCATGGCCATGCCGAATTAAGTCAATATGAGATATTAGACTTATTCGTTATTCAATATATTTTGGGATTAAGAAATATAAATATTGAGCTATACAAAGGTGACACAATCTATGCCTTGTGTTCAGTAAAGATATGAGGACAAAGGAGTAAACATACACATAGACATTATCACGGAAAAGGTTTCGTCAGATCACTTGACATTCTTGTTACTTGGGTAGCAGTGATGTGTTGCTAGATACCGCTCATTGTTTATAATATTAAATATAAGATTTAATATTATTGCCAACGTTACAAGAACCTATAGGGTCACACACAATAAAACGATCAAAAGAAGAAATATAAGTAAGACTTATAAGATGGGGTGCATTTAGCAATTGGCGTTAATAAGTTAGTGAAAGGTGATGGGTTAATGGGATTACGGAAGCCCAATAATGATTGCTGACTTTCAGAGCACACAAGGAGTTCTATAAATAGAACTCTTGTGCTGAAATCAGAGTTACACTTTTGAGAAACCCTAAAGGCGAAATCAAACCCTAGTTTTCTCTCAACTTCTGATTGCTTAGCTAGCACCGGGAACCAGAGGAGAACTGTTCGTGTGGACGAGTAGAAGCTTTGTTTGTTGCTTGGCTGTGATCGAAATCTGTTTCTGCACTTCAAGAGGTAACAATTCCATCACTGAGTCATGTCAAATTTGTAATGATCTAAGGAAAGAAAATCGAAAATATTTTATTTCCGCTACTTTAATCATGTCGATTTTCCTTCACGAAGTACGTTTTTCGCTGTGATTTGGCGAGAGGCTCAACTTCGATCCATTTTGTTGAGTAGTCTACTGCTACTACTAGGTATTTCAATTGTCCTTTAGCCTTAGGAAATGGTCCCAAAAGGTCGATTCCCCCACCATGCAAAAGGCCAAGGTGACGCTAGTGAAGTTAGTTTGACGGGAGGGGAGATGTGCATATCCCCGTGTCGCTGACACTTGTCACATTTAGCCATGTATTCTTTAGCATCCTTGAGCATGGTAGGCTAGAAGAATCCTGCTCGTAGTACCTTTTAAGCAAGTGCCTTGGCTCCGAGGTGTTGCCCGCAAATACCCTCATGTGTTTCAACAAGGGCCTTTTGGGCTTCGGTAGGGCCGAGACACTTGATTAATGGAGTGATGAAACCTCGTTTGTATAAAGTTCCTTCCACTAATGAGAACGAGCACACCCTCCGTTTGAGTTTAGTTCTTTCCAAAGGATCTTGGGGGAGCTCCCCGCTAGTGATGTAGCGAATCAGGGGTCCCCGCAAGTCCTATATTTCAGAGATTTCATTGATTTCGAGTAATCGAGTTTTGTGCCCTTTTAACGTCTGGTTCTGTAAGGACTTCTTGGATTACCGTTTTGTTCTCGTTAGCAATTCACATGTGAAATTCTGGTGCAGTAAAGTCCTGATGCTGAACGTAATGATCCAACACAGGAACAACAGTGTAAAACAGAGTACAAAGTTTCAACGTTGATTTATGAGTAAAACACGCAAAACAATAACAGACAGAAAGTAAAAGGAACAAGATGTTTGTTAACCCAGTTCGGTGACAAACACACTTACATCTGGAGGCTACCAAGCCAGGAGGAAGTCCACTAGTGCAGTCCTAGTTCTAAGTTCTCAGCAAACTCCAAGTTTACAACTTATCACCGAGCTACTACCCATACTGACTTCAGCCTAGGAACTCCTAGACCTGAGATCCCATCTCACACCCACTCAATCAATCACTGCCCCAGTGATATCAGACTCAAATAACAAAGAAAGACGGAGACACACTCCAAACACACAAAAGTCACTCTTGCTTAAAAGCTTCAAGTGATCTACAATTACAACTCAATAGACACAGTCCTAAGCTTGCATCAAGGTGACACAAGAAAGGCTCACAATTAACAGACTCGAAACCTAAGAATACTCTTTCAATGATGGCTTTGGTTGAGTTGATTTCTTCCATAGTGGCGTCTTCTATTTATAGCCTCTAGCAGCAACATATATTTGAATCAAATATTCTTCTCAGAAATATATTGACACAAATATTCTTCAGAAATATATTTTCCAAAGATCTCTTTGAAAATATATTCACAAATAAAACAATATCCAATCTGAAGAAATATATCTCACGAAAATATATTCCTTCTGGAAACATACGCAGTTTGGAGAACAAGTACATGAACGAATTCTTCAATCAAATCTTTAAAAGATCAGGTGAGATAATTAACAGCTCCAAGGCGCGAAAACAAGGATGCTTCTGAAGTTCTGTGTCTGAAGTTCTGCTTCTGAAGGTCTGCTTCTGAAGGTTCAGCTTCTGAAGGTTCAGCTTCTGAAGTTCTGCTTATGAAGATTCAGCTTCTGAAGGTTTAGCTTCTGAAGGTTCAGCTTCTGAAGACGTACATCTTGCTTGTATATTTGATTTTAGCAAAAATGAAGCCAAAAACCAAATATCCAACAATCTCCCCCTTTGGCAAATTTTTGGCTAAAATCAATCTGAGATCAGAGAGATATCACAAGGCAAATTCCTCACTCGTCATAAGTACTCAACCATGAAGAATTTAAACGTAGCAACCAAATATCAACAGAGTCAGCAGCGGCACATACACAATGTTTCCACACATACACTCCCCCTGAAACATGTCATTCAGGAACAAACGAAGCACTCCCCCTGAAATAGAGACTCCCCCTGAAACATAGACTCCCCCTGAAACACATCAACTCTGTATTGCTTCTGAAACAAACACTTCTGAAACTGTCTGTATTCTAAACAACTGTAGTGCTTATGAAACAAACACTTATCTCCCCCTTTTTAGCCAAACAATTTTGACAAAACAACCATGTAATCACCAGGAGCAGAAAAACAAGAAACAACAAAGGTTACAGACCATATGCACACAAGCAGAGGAAAAACAAAGGGAACAGGCCCTGAAATCATTTCCAACAGAGGCATAAGAAAAAAATGTTCTTGGAAACATCAGATACAGACCAACAGAGATAACATCAGTGGCACTTCTCATAGCACATATCTTCTTTCTGCCAGGGGACATGATGTGTAGGACATCATCCTCAACATCATTCTCAGTATCACTATATCATAAATTAGCAACAGTGGATTTTAAACAACCAAGAGATCCCATCAAGTAAGATTCCTCAACAAGCAGTAGTGCACATCAGAATCACACAAACATAGTACCCACACACAAAGTCTTCACAGAAGAACAAACACTTCATAGCAAACCACTCAGACACACGTAGTAATAGTAACAACATCTGAACATAATACCTCTGAGCATTAACATATTTGAACCTCAAAACTTCAACCCACATCAAGTTGATCTTCAAACACATCAGGTTGAAAATTCTCAGGAAGCTCAACAATATCAGCATCAGTTTGGGGGTCTCAGAACTGATTTCAACAAATTTTCTGCAGTCTTCAAAATGACAATGATTTCCCTGATTTCTCGTGCAACTCTAGATATAGTAAATAGAAAGAATTTGTTTGCACATTTCAACACCTGTAATTGCTATAGATTCTCATACAAGCAACTACTTAAAAAGCCCCTTAACTTCTAAACATTGTCACAGTCTAATGTCATGACATCTTGCTTGACATTGTACTCCTTCAACATTTGTTTCATCCTGTTGGTTATTTGAAGGTTGGCTACATGTTTGGTAAAATCAAAGTGCTCAAGCAATGCGTCTCCAGAACCTTTTAAGTCTTCAGAAGCTGAAAATTGCATTTCAGGAGGTTCAGAAGCTGAAAACTGGTTTTACTGTTCATCAAGGGCAAAATTGGCCTTCAGACGCTGGTACTATTCATCAGACGCAAAACTAGGCTTCAGACGCACTGCTCAGATGTTGACTGGCGTTGACCTTCAGAAGCTGCCTTCAGACGTTGACTGGCGTTGACCTTCAGAAGCTGAACTTCAGAAGCTGTTTTTCAGAAGCTGGTTTTCTCTGCATTAATTCTGTGCGTATCTTTTGAAGATTTATTGAAGAATTATCCAGGCATTTGTTTTCTAGAAGGGTGATTATTTTTGGTGAAGATCTTGGTGAAGATTGGCTTCTTGTTTATGAATGAATATATTTCAAAGGGATCTTTGCATAATATAATTCAGAAATATATGTTTCCTTTTTGAGCTTTGCAGAATTTCAGAATTGTATTTTGAAGAAGATATGATTCAGAATTATGTGTGCCTGCTGAAGACTATATAAGAAGACGTGCTGCTATATTGAAGATTAGAATAAAAAAAACCAGAAACAAGAGTCTTAAAGTTTTTAGAGTTTTTGAGTCTTTTAAGCTTTTGCTTTATTCTGTACACCACTCGTATGTTTTGAGTTGGTTTAGTTTGTTTTGAGTTGTAATTCACTCTAAGCTTTTAAGTACGAGTGATGTCTTTGATGTATTGAAGAGTGTCTTCATAAATGTTTTGTTTTCAGAGTTGTTAGTAACTGGGTTGTAGTTACGTGATAAGGAAGTAAGAGGGGGTTCTTATACCTAGGGGTTACTGGGTAGAAATCTTGACTGGTGGAGATTAAGTCAGAAGACTAGGAACAGGGGCTGTGTCTTGAGTCTTAGGATTAATTCCTCATAGTGGATTTCCTTCCTGGATTGGTATCCTCCAGATGTAGGTGATGTTTGCACCGAACTGGGTTAACAAATACTGTGTGTTCTTTACTTTCTGCACTTTTATTTGCTGCTTCTGAACCAGTTTTATTGTGCTATGTTTTACATTCATCGTGCTCTGTTTTTGTGTTCTGATTCATTCCTGCCAGAATTTCATTTGGCATCAGAGCAGGCACCCTGCCTGTTATTGGGTGAGCTCCAGGGAAGACTTTTCTGGCAAGAATGGACAAGGAAGGAGGATATGTTAACAGACCACCTCTATTGGATGGCACAAACTATGAATATTGGAAGTCTCGTATGTGTGCCTTCCTGAAATCCGTAGACAGCAGGACCTGGAAAGCTGTGCTAAAAGGTTGGGATCATCCAGTTGTGTTGGACAAAGATGGAAATAAGACTGAAGTGCTGAAACCAGAGGAAGAATGGACAAAGGCTGAAGATGATCTGGCTCTTGGAAATTCCAAAGCTTTGAATGCATTATTCAATGGAATGGACAAGAACATGTTCAGACTGATCAAGCAGTGTACCATAGCCAAGGATGCCTGGGAGATACTCAAGACCACTCATGAAGGAACTTCAAAGGTTAAGCTGTCCAGACTTCAATTACTTACCACAAAATTTGAGAATTTGAAGATGATGGAGGATGATAACATTCAAGACTTCTATATGAATGTCCTAGATATGGCAAATTCTTTTGAGTCTCTTGGAGAGAAGATGTCAGATGAGAAGATTGTTAGAAAAATACTCAGGTCACTTCCTAAAAGATTTGACATGAAAGTGACAACTATTGAGGAAGCTCATGACATCTCCACTATGAAGGTTGAGGAGTTAATTGGATCCTTGCTGGATTTTGAAACAGCTTTCTGTAAACAGACTGAGAAGAAAGGGAAAGGAGTAGCTTTTGCAGTCAATTCTGAAGCTGATGATCAACAAGAGTTTGATGAGGATGATGAAGGCTTATCAGAAGCACTTGTGTTGCTAGGGAGACAGTTCAACAAGATTCTGAAACATGTTGACAGGAAATCCAAATCCAAAGGACAGAACTTCAGATTCAACAACAATAAGCAACAAAGTGATGTGAAGAAGACCAAGGCTGATGAGAAGAGTAATCAAGCTAAGGGTGTTCAGTGCTTTGAGTGTGAAGGTTATGGGCATATCAAGTCAGAATGTCCTACTTTTCTTAAGAAGCAGAAGAAGAGCTTAGTTATATCATGGTCTGATGAAGACTCAGAAGAAGATGTAGAGAGTGAATCTGCTAAGTATGTTGTTGCCCTAACTGGAAGGTACAAGTCTGGTGTGAAGGTTAAGGCCTCAGAAGCTAGTTCAAAGTCTGAAACATTTTCAGAGTCTGAAGCTCCCTCAGAGTCTGAAGCCAGAATTGAAAAATCATCTTATGAAGAACTGGCTGACAATTACAAGAACCTATACATCAGAAGTGTAGAAGTTTGCAAGCAATTAGTGGATCAGAAGAAGACAATCTGTCAACTGGAGGCTGAGAAAGGTGAACTGTTAGTGCAAAATTCTGATCTCAAAGATGAAGTGAGCCAACTGAATTCCCAGCTTGAAAACATGAAAAAGCAGGTCAGAATGATGAATACTGCTACTGATGTGCTGGAGGAGATATTAGAGAATCAGAAACAAGGGAAACAAAGTGGCTTAGGATTTGTTGATGAGACTTTGAACCTCAAACAGAAGAATCCTGCTAAAAGGTTTGTTCCTGCTACTGAAACTTATGATCCCATGGAAGGAACATCTAAGATGAAACCTCATAAACAACCTCAGAAGTCTAAAGGAAAGAGGAGAAATCATCCATGGGTTTGTCTTCGTTGTGGAAAGAAGGGGCATATTAAACCATTCTGTTTCAAGCTATATTGTTATCCTGAGCATTTTCAGTACATAAAAGTGGAACCTGCTGCATCCAGAATCAATGTTCAGAAGGTGTGGAAACCCAAAGGTAATATTGTTGGCCTTATAGCTCATACATCATTGAGAGCCATCTCTAGGGAAGATTGGTATTTTGATAGTGGTTGTTCCAGACACATGACTGGTGTGAAGAAATTCTTAAGCAATTTAAAGCCCTATTACAGCAGCTATGTGACTTTTGGTGATGGAGCTAAAGGAGAGATTCTAGGTATTGGAGACTTAATCAGTGATGGATTACCAAGACTGGATAATGTGTTACTTGTGAAAGGGTTGACTTCAAACCTGATCAGCATAAGTCAGCTGTGTGATCAAGACTTGAAAGTGAATTTCAACAGGCAAGAATGTCTTGTAACTGGTAAAGAAGGAGAAGTTCTGATGAGGGGTTGCAGATCAAAGGACAACTGTTATTTGTGGGTGCCTGAAGAAGAAAGAAGCTTGTCTACCTGTCTCATAAGCTCAGAAGAAGAAGTCAGACTCTGGCACCAGAAACTGGGTCACTTGCATCTGAAAGGCATGAAGAAAATCTTGAATACTGAAGCTATCAGAGGTCTACCTAATCTAAAGATTAATGAGGACAGTGTTTGTGGTGAATGTTAGATTGGTAAACAAACAAGAAAGTCTCATCCCAGATTAGAACACCAGGTAACAACTAAAGTTCTTGAATTGTTACATATGGATTTAATGGGACCTATGCAAGTTGAGAGCATTGGAGGAAAGAGATATGCTTTTGTGATTGTTGATGATTATTCAAGATTTACTTGGGTAAGCTTTGTTAGAGAAAAATCAGATACTTTTGAGGTATTTAAAGATCTGTGCACTCAGTTACAAAGAGAGAAGGATAGTGTCATCATCAGAATCAGAAGTGATCATGGGAAGGAGTTTGAGAACAAGAAGTTTTCTGAGTTATGTGCATCTGAAGGGATTAAGCATGGGTTTTCAGCACCTATAACACCTCAGCAAAATGGTGTAGTTGAGAGGAAGAACGGAACCTTAGCAGAATCAGCTAGAGTTATGTTACATGCTAAGAATTTACCTTATATGTTCTGGGCAGAAGCTATGAATACTGCTTGCTATATACACAATAGAGTTACCCTGAAGAAGGGAACTACCTCTACTTTGTATGAATTATGGAAAGGAAGAAAGCCTACAGTTAAATATTTTCATGTTTTTGGTAGCAAATGTTACATTTTGGCTGACAGAGAAAACAAAAGAAAAATGGATCCTAAGTCTGATGAAGGAATTTTCTGGGTTACTCAGTAAACAACAGAGCTTATAGAGTGTTTAATTCCAGAACCAAGGTTGTTATGGAGTCTATCAATGTTGTGATAGATGATTTATCTGCTGAGAAAGAAAGAGTTGAGTCTGAAGAGGTTCCAGATGATGTAACATCAGAAGAACAATAGTCAGAAACTCCAGTTGCAGAAAATGAAGTAGAGTCTGAAACAGAAGAAGTTCATCCAGATCATGTATCTACTGGTAAAGGACCCTCAATTAGAGTTCAGAAGGATCACCCCAGAGATTTAATCATTGGGAGTCTTGATCAAGGTGTCAAAACCAGAAGATCAGATGCTGTTGCTACTGATTCATGTTTTGTGTCAAAGTTTGAATCCAAAAATATTAAAGAAGCTCTCACTGATGAATTCTGGATTGAAGCTATGCAAGAGGAATTGAATCAGTTCAAAAGAAGTGAAGTGTGGGACCTTGTACCAAGACCTGAAGGTATGAATGTCATTGGAACAAAGTGGATTTACAAGAACAAATCAGATGAAAATGGAATTGTGACCAGAAACAAGGCAAGGTTAGTTGCTCAAGGATATACTCAAGTGGAGGGACTTGACTTTGATGAAACCTTTGCACCTGTGGCCAGATTAGAGTCCATAAGATTGCTTTTGGGAGTGACATGCATTCTTAAGTTCAAACTGTTTCAGATGGATGTGAAGAGTGCTTTTCTGAATGGTTATTTACAAGAAGAAGTTTATGTTGAACAGCCAAATGGTTTTGTGGATCCTAAATTTTCAGATCATGTTTACAAATTGAAGAAAGCTTTGTATGGATTGAAACAAGCACCTAGAGCATGGTATGAGAGACTCACACAGTTTCTTGTTACTCAAGGATACAGTAAAGGAGGAACTGACAAGACCCTGTTTTTTAAAGAAGAAGATGGAAGTTTAATGATAGCACAAATCTATGATGATAACATAGTGTTTGGTGGGATGTCAAACAAGATGGTTCAGATATTTGTTCAGCAGATGCAATCTGAATTTGAGATGAGTCTTATGGGTGAGCTTACTTATTTTCTGGGACTTCAAGTCAAGCAGATGGAAGACACTATATTCATTTCTCAAAGCAAATATGCAAAGAATATAGTCAAGAAGTTTGGAATGGAGAGTTCTAGTCATAAGAGAACACCTGCAGCTACTCACTTGAAGATAACTAAAGATGAACAAGGTGTTGCAGTTGATCAAAGCCAGTACAAGAGTATGATTGGGAGTTTACTGTATCTAACTGCAAGCAGACCAGATATTACTTTTGCTGTTGGAGTGTGTGCTAGATATCAAGCAGATCCAAAGATGAGTCATTTGACTCAGGTGAAGAAGATTCTGAAGTATGTGAACAGCACAAGTGATTATGGAATCATGTACTCACACAGTGCAAGTTCTGAGTTGATTGGGTATTGTGATGCTGACTGGGCAGGAAGTGCAGATGACAGGAAGAGTACTTCTGGTGGATGTTTCATTCTGGGGAATAACTTGATTTCATGGTTCAGCAAGAAACAAAATTGTGTGTCTTTGTCTACAGCTGAAGCTGAATATATAGCAGCTGGTAGTAGTTGTTCTCAGTTGGTGTGGATGAAGCAGATGCTGGAGGAATACAACATTGAACAAGAAGTTATGACTCTGTACTGTGATAATCTAAGTGCAATCAACATTTCAAAGAACCCCATACAGCATAGCAGGACTAAACACATTGATATCAGACATCATTTCATCAGAAACCTTGTGGAGGAGAAAATTGTGCAGCTTGAACATGTTGTTACTGACAACCAGATTGCTGATATTTTCACAAAAGCTTTGGATACAAAGCAATTTGAGAATCTGAGAAGCAAGCTAGGATTTTGTCTGCATGAGGAATTATAGCAATTACAGAGTGCAAAGGGTGAGCAAGCTGGAAGTGAGGGAGATGAAGATGTTGCAGATGCTGATCTTGAGTCTGATAAAAATTTAGTTTTTGTTCTTCATATGAAGACTGTGTTTTGTCAAAATTATTTGGCTAAAAAGGGGGAGAATAACTTGTGTTTGATTTCAGAATGTAGCTGTTCAGAAGAGTTTGTATTGTTCAGAATTCAGATTTTTCAGAAGTTGACAAAGTTGTTCAGAATTCAGAAATATTTCAACAAGAGCTGTGAAGATATGTTTGAGGGGGAGTTTCTGGCTCAGGGGGAGTGTATAAGTGTAGTGTACCTGAGCTGTGTGTTGTTTCAGTTTCAGAAGCATTATCTCAGAGGTTACTGCAGTTTAGAATTAAGGGGGAGAGTTGTTTGTGATGTGCTGAGTTACAGGGGGAGTTTTCTGGGTGATTTCAGAAGCTGGTGTGTTTGTGCTTCAGAGGGAGTTGTTCATATGTGCTTCAGAAACTGTGAAGATCAGAAACTGTGAAGTTTGTGGACTTCAGAGTGTGTGCGCTTCAGGATGTGTTATGATTTTTCAGAAGATAAACTGAAGCTGTTTTGATTGGTTTAACATAGCTTTTATCCGCTGCTATCTCTGTTGCTATGGTTAATTATATGTGTAGTTCTTCATGGCTGAGTATATTTTGAAGAGTGAAGAACTTGTTCTTTGTGAAGCATTTGATTTTAGCCAAAAATTTGCCAAAGGGGGAGATTGTTGGTTATTTGAAGGTTGGCTACATGTTTGGTAAAATCAAAGTGCTCAAGCAATGCGTCTCCAGAACCTTTTAAGTCTTTAGAAGCTGAAAATTGCATTTCAGGAGGTTCAGAAGCTGAAAATTGGTTTTACTGTTCATCAGAAGCAGAATTGGCCTTCAGACGCTGGTATTGTTCATCAGACGCAGAACCGGGCTTCAGACGCACTGTTCAGATGTTGACTGGCGTTGACCTTCAGAAGCTGTTTTTCAGAAGCTGGTTTTCTCTGCATTAATTCTGTGCGTATCTTTTGAAGATTTACTGGAGAATTATCCAGGCATTTGTTTTCTAGAAGGCTGATTATTTTTGGTGAAAATCTTGGTGAAGATTGGCTTCTTGTTTATGAATGAATATATTTCAAAGCGATCTTTGCATAATATGATTCTGAAATATATGTTTCCTTTTTGAGCTTTGCAGAATTTCAGAATTGTATTTTGAAGAAGATATGATTCAGAATTATGTGTGCCTGCTGAAGACTATATAAGAAGATGTGCTGCTATATTGAAGATTAGAATAAAAAAAAACCATAAATAAGAGTCTTAAAGTTTTTAGAGTTTTTCTTTATTCTGTACACCACTCATATGTTTTGAGTTGGTTTAGTTTGTTTTGAGTTGTAATTTACTCTAAGCTTTTAACTACGAGTGATGTCTTTGATGTATTGAAGAGTGTCTTCATAACTGTTTTGTTTTCAGAGTTGTTAGTAACTGGGTTGTAGTTACGTGATAAGGAAGTAAGAGGGGGTTCTTATACCTAGGGGTTACTGGGTAGAAATCTTGACTGGTGGAGATTAAGTCAGAAGACTAGGAACAGGGGTTGTGTCTTGAGTCTTAGGATTAATTCCTCATATTGGATTTCCTTCCTGGATTGGTATCCTCCAAATGTAGGTGATGTTTGCACCGAACTGGGTTAACAAATATTGTGTGTTCTTTACTTTCTGCACTTTTATTTGCTGCTTCTGAACCAGTTTTATTGTGCTCTGTTTTACATTCATCGTGCTCTATTTTTGTGTTCTGATTCATACCTGCCTGAATTTCACATCCATAACAACAGATTGCAGATACTGCATGCAGCAATGTACACAACTTTTGTAGTAGAGAAAGATAGACAATTTTGCTTCATGCTGAACCAAGAGATAAGGTTGTTTCCCAAAAAGAAACATCCTCCATAATTGCTTTTTCTATCACAAGCACTACCTGTCCAGTCTGCATCAGATGTTCTCTTATGTCTTGCATTCATAAGAGCAAAATTCTTCACAATACTCTTGGCACACTTGCTTTGGGAAATAAACACAACATCATCCATTAGCTTCAATTCATGAAGAGCTTTCCTCAACTTATACACATGATCTAGAAAGCTAGGATTAACCAATCCCTTAGGTTGTTCTACATAAACTTCCTCATTCAGATACCCTATAATAATTTCCCCAGGATGATTCTTCTGAATTCTGATTGATGGCCCTTTGCTGGCCTGTGCCTCACCTGAATCTGATTCATTGTTGGACTCAATGTCTGGGACATTATCTGAAGCATCAGCTTGCTGAAATGATGTTCCAACATCGTCTTCAACATCAGTCCCTTTTTCAACTGTTGAATCATCAACAATAACATTTATGGATTCCATCATAGTATTAGTTCTGGAATTAAATACTTTGTAGGCTTTATTGTTGATGGAGTAACCAAGAAATATTCCTTCAATTGAGTAAAATTCAGAGAACTTGGCATTTTCAAATTCCTTGCCATGATCACTTCTAATTTTCACAATCACACTCTCCTTTTCTCTTTGGAGGTGTTGACAACGATCTTTGAACACATCAAAAGTTTCTGATTTTTCTATAATGAAGCTTACCCATGTGAACCTTGAAAAATCATCAACACAAACAGAGATATTCTTCTCTCCACCTAGGCTTTCAACTTGCATAGACCCCATGAGATCCATGTGAAGTAATTCAATAATCTTAGAGGTGGTAAGATGTTGCAGCTTCTTGTGAGACATCTTGATTTGCTTTCCAATTTGACACTCACCATAAATTTTTTCTTCCTTTATTGTTAGATTGGATAACCCTCTGATGGCTTCTTCAATTATGACTGAAATTCTGGCAAGTCCTGACGCTGAACGTAAAACAGAGTATAACAGAGGAACAATAACAGACAGAAAATAACAGACTGAAAGTAAAAAGGCACAGGATATTTGTTAACCCAGTTCGGTGACAAACACACCTACGTCTGGAGGCTACCAAGCCAGGAAGGAAATCCACTATGATAGTCCTAGTTCTAAGTTCTCAGCAAACTCCCATTTTACAACTTATCACCTAGCAACTACCCGTATTGACTTCAACCTAGGAACTCCTAGACCTGAGATCCCATCTCACTTCCCCTCAATCAATCACTGCCCCAGTGATCTTAAACTCAAATAACAATCAAAGTAGGAGACACACTCCAAATACACAAAAGTCACTCTTGCTTAAAAGCTCATGAGTGATACACAATTACAACTCAACTAAACACAGTCCTAAGCTTGCATCAAGATGACACAAGAAAGGCTCACAATAAACACACTAGAAACCTAAGACTAATCTTTGAATGATGGCTTCTGTTCTAGCTGATTTTCTTCAATAGTGGCGTCCTCTATTTATAGCCTTCAGCAGCAACAAATATTTGATCCAAATATTCTTCAAAGATATATTTCCAAAATTCTTCTTTAGAAATATATTCCACAATATTCTTCAGAAATATATTTTCCAAAGATCTCTTTGAAAATATATTCACAAATAAAAGAATCCAATCTTCAGAAAATATCTTACGAAAAAATTCTTCCTTCTAGAACCACACGCAGCATGGAGAATTCTTCAGTCAAATCTTCAAAAGATCACATGAGAAAATAAACAGCTCCAAGGCACGAAAACAGGAGCACAGTAAACCAGCTTCTGAAGTTCTGCGTCTGAACATTCAGCGTCTGAAGGTTGCTTCTGAACAGTGCTTCTGAAGGTTCAGCTTCTGAATAGTGCTTCTGAAGACGTTCAGCTTTTGAAGTTCTGCTTCTGAGGTCCAGCTTCTGAAGACGCACATCTTGCTTGAATATTTGATTTTAGCAAACATGAAGCCAACAACCAAATATCCAACAATCTCCCCCTTTGGCAAATTTTTGGCTAAAATCAATCTGAGATCAGGAAGATATCACAAGGCAAATTCTTCACTCATCAAAATTGCACAACAATGAAGAACATAACATAGCAACCAAAAAGCAACAGAGTCAGCAGCGGATAATACACTACGTTTCACACAAACGCAAGAACAAAACGAGGCACTCCCCCTGAAACAGATCAACTTCTGACAGGAAATACATATACTCCCCCTGAAACAGATAAGCTCTGTATTGCTTCTGAACTGAACTACATAAATGCTTGCTTCTGACACAGTTATCTCCCCCTTTTTAGCTAAACAATTATGACAAAAACAACCATGCATACACCAGAAGTAGAAAAACAAGAAACAGTAGATAAAACCATATGCACACAAGCAGAGGAAAAATAAACACAGGGAACACGCCCAGAAATCTGCAACACATTTCATTTCCATCAGAGGCTATAAACATCCAATATAGACCAGCACATCACATCACCACACACAAAGTCTTCACAGAAGAACACAATTACACAACAAAGTCTTCACACATGAAACAAAAACTGACAAAGCATCAGAAGCTGCTTTGTCCTCAGATTCTGCTATAACTCCTAAAAAAGACGAATGCCCAGTTTGCTCCTCCCTTTAGATGGTCCAACAACAACACTCTTCTTAACAACATGAGTAGGCCTGCTGACAGCAACAACAACCTTTCCTTTCCTAGACTTTAGTCTCTTTGCTACACTTTGTTCAAGCCTATTTCCAATGGGTTCATCATCAGACTCCACATCAGAACCCACATCAGAACCACCATCAGACTTGGATGGGGTAGATTCAAGGTTATCAACAACAACCTTAGAGGGGGACACAATTGCATCATCAACATCCATTTCAACATTAACATTATCATCTTTGATTATCTTCACATGTGTTGCATCAGATGTTCTCTTGTGTCTTGCATTCATAAGAGCAAAATTCTTCATTCTACTCTTGGCACAATCTCTGGATCTGTTGGTAATTTCTTCATTCAGATTCCCTATGATCAGGTCCTTAGGATGATCCTTTTGGATTCTAATATTTGGACCTTTGCTGCCTTCAACAATCTTGAGTTTGGGTCTCCATTCCTTCTTCACATTGAGTTTGTTTACAATGGGTTCCACTTTTCTTTGTTGAAAGTGCTTGGG
This sequence comes from Medicago ruthenica, assembly GCA_018208015.1. Classification (NCBI taxonomy): domain Eukaryota; kingdom Viridiplantae; phylum Streptophyta; class Magnoliopsida; order Fabales; family Fabaceae; genus Medicago; species Medicago ruthenica. Next base: position 59,470 of record WNNG01000465.1, read on the forward strand.
GTATCCATACAGCTTGAAACAGAATGGCTTTATGTGTACCACAGTAATGACATATCCAAGGACAAGATACCTTCTTGCTCTTAGATCCCTAAGGTTTATTCTGATGTTCCATCTTAGGTTTGCCCATCATTGGATCATATGTTTCAACAGCTGCACTGACCTTTTTAGTTGGATTTTGCTGTTTGTTTAAGGTCCTATAATCAAATCCTATACCATTTGGTTTCCCTTGGTTCTGACTCTCCAATATCTCTTCTAGCATATCAGTACCAGTGTTCATCATTCTAAATTCCTTCTTTTAGTGATCAAGTTAAGAGTTCAGCTGGGTTACCTCATCTATGAGATCAGAAATTTTTGCTAAGTGTTTACTTCTTTCAGCCTGAAGTTGAGTGATAGTTCTCTTCTGTTTTTCCAGTTGCTTGCACACTTCCTCACTCCTAGTATACTGATCTTTGTCCAGTTCATCATAAGACAATTCTTCATCACTGGATTCAATATCAGATGGTGCTTCAGAACCTGATGGTGCTTCTGAAGCTTTAACTTCATCATCAGACATGCATCTACCCGTAAAGGCACCAACATGCTTGGCTGATTCACTTTCCACTTTCCACCTAGGCTTTCAACTTGCATAGACCCCATGAGATCCATGTGAAGTAATTCAATAATCTTAGAGGTGGTAAGATGATGCAGCTTCTTGTGAGACATCTTGATTTGCTTTCCAATTTGACACTCACCATAAATTTTTTATTCCTTTATTGTTAGATTGGATAACCCTCTGATGGCTTCTTCAATTATGACTGAAATTCTGGCAAGTCCTGACGCTGAACGTAAAACAGAGTATAACAGAGGAACAATAACAGACAGAAAATAACAGACTGAAAGTAAAAAGGCACAGGATATTTGTTAACCCAGTTCGGTGACAAACACACCTACGTCTGGAGGCTACCAAGCCAGGAAGGAAATCCACTATGATAGTCCTAGTTCTAAGTTCTCAGCAAACTCCCAGTTTACAACTTATCACCTAGCAACTACCCGTATTGACTTCAACCTAGGAACTCCTAGACCTGAGATCCCATCTCACTTCCCCTCAATCAATCACTGCCCCAGTGATCTTAAACTCAAATAACAATCAAAGTAGGAGACACACTCCAAATACACAAAAGTCACTCTAGCTTAAAAGCTCATGAGTGATACACAATTACAACTCAACTAAACACAGTCCTAAGCTTGCATCAAGATGACACAAGAAAGGCTCACAATAAACACACTAGAAACCTAAGACTAATCTTTGAATGATGGCTTCTGTTCTAGCTGATTTTCTTCAATAGTGGCGTCCTCTATTTATAGCCTTCAGCAGCAACAAATATTTGATCCAAATATTCTTCAAAGATATATTTCCAAAATTCTTCTTTAGAAATATATTCCACAATATTCTTCAGAAATATATTTTCCAAAGATCTCTTTGAAAATATATTCACAAATAAAAGAATCCAATCTTCAGAAAATATCTTACGAAAAAATTCTTCCTTCTAGAACCACACGCAGCATGGAGAATTCTTCAGTTCAATCTTCAAAAGATCACATGAGAAAATAAACAGCTCCAAGGCACGAAAACAGGAGCACAATAAACCAGCTTCTGAAGGTACTTCTGAAGAAGTGCTTATGAAGGTCTGCGTCTGAAGTTCTGCATCTGAACATTCAGCGTCTGAAGGTTGCTTCTGAACAGTGCTTCTGAAGTTCTGCTTCTGAAGACGTTCAGCTTCTAAAGTTCTGCTTCTGAGGTCCAGCTTCTGAAGACGCACATCTTGCTTGAATATTTGATTTTTAGCAAACATGAAGCCAACAACCAAATATCCAACAATGACCTTCTTCATGCCTTTGAAATTGAGATATCCATACAGTCTGTAACAGTAGGGATTTATGTGACCAAATCTTCCACAATAATGATATTGCCAAGGTGAACACTTACTTCTAGCTTGGGGTTTCAAATGTTGGACATGATGTTGTAACATTTTGTCTGACATTGCAAACTCATATTTACTTTCAGGAGGGACAAATTTAGTTACAGAGGTTTCACATTGTTTCTTTATGGATTGATAGTTAAAACCTACACCTTTCAAGCTTCTAGACCCCTTCAAATCTTGCAAAATCTCATCTAACATATTTGAACCACTGTTCAATATTCTAAGTGAATGTGTCTTGTTATCAAACTTGGAAGTTAACAAGGTTACCTCATTTTGTAGACCAGAGATGGTTGATAAAGGTTTTTCCTTTTCTTGACAAATGTCTTCACTTCTGGCACAAGGCTCTTTATAAGAATCAGCTGGTTCTACATAAGAAACATCCTCATCACATGAATCTTCATCAGATTCACATCTACCAGTGAAGGCTGTAACGTGCTTAGCAGTTTCATCATCAGGTTCACCTTCAGAATCATCATCATCAGACCAAGAAACAGATAAGCCCTTCTTTAGGTTTTTTAGGTACGTGGGACATTCTGATGTAATGTGACCACATCCTTCACATTCATGACACGAACTCCCTTGGATTGATTGCTCTTCTCATCAGTTCTTATTTTCTTTAAATTATTTTGTTGCTTACTGATGTCGAACCTAATGTTCTGACCATTTGGCCTGGGTCTCATGTCAACTCATTTCAGAATCTTACTAAATTGTCTTCCAAGTAACACAATAGCCTCTGACAAGCTTTCATCATCCTCAATATCTCCTTGTGACTCCTCAGCATCAGCATTTGTAATAAGGGCAATGCTTTTTCCTTTCTTTTCAGTCCTGTTACTGATAGCTATTTCATTAGTTCTGCCATTACGATGGAAATCACTGTTCTTACTGATGTCGAATGACATGTTCTTGACATTAGGTCTTGGCTTTCTGTCCAATCTCTTCAAAATTTTATCAAATTGCCTAAGCACAATTTCATTTGAGATGCTTTCTACAATATCTATTTCACATTGGACAACTTCCTCATTAGTGTTGGATATGAAAGCTTTACTTTTATGCATCTTCACAGATCTACCATTGATAGCTCCTTCTTCCTTTGAGTTGTCCATATGACCAGAATTAATTTAACCTTGGAGCTCACCCAAAAACAGAACAGGGTGCCTGCTCTGATGCCAATTGAAATTCTGGCGCAGTAAAGTCCTGATGCTGAACGTAATGATCCAACACAGGAACAACAGTGTAAAACAGAGTACAAAGTTTCAACGTTGATTTATGAGTAAAACACGCAAAACAATAACAGACATAAAGTAAAAGGCACAAGATGTTTGTTAACCCAGTTCGGTGACAAACACACCTACATCTGGAGGCTACCAAGCCAGGAGGAAGTCCACTAGTGTAGTCCTAGTTCTAAGTTCTCAGCAAACTCCAAGTTTACAACTTATCACCTAGCTACTACCCGTACTGACTTCAGCCTAGGAACTCCTAGACCTGAGATCCCATCTCACACCCACTCAATCAACCACTGCCCCAGTGATATCAGACTCAAATAACAAAGAAAGATGAAGACACACTCCAAACACACAAAAGTCACTCTTGCTTAAAAGCTTCAAGTGATCTACAATTACAACTCAATAAACACAATCCTAAGCTAGCATCAAGGGGACACAAGAAAGGCTCATAATTAACAAACTCAAAACCTAAGAATCCTCTTTCAATGATGGCTTTGGTTGAGTTGATTTCTTCCATAGTGGCGTCTTCTATTTATAGCCTTCAGCAACAACATATATTTGAATCAAATATTCTTCTCAGAAATATATTGACACAAATATTCTTCAGAAATATATTTTCCAAAGATCTCTTTGAAAATATATTCACAAATAAAACAATATCCAATCTGAAGAAATATATCTCACGAAAATATATTCCTTCTGGAAACATACGCAGCTTGGAGAACAAGTAACATGAACGAATTCTTCAATCAAATCTTTAAAAGATCAGGTGAGATAATAAACAGCTCCAAGGTGCGAAAACAAGGATGCTTTTGAAGTTGCTTCTGAAGTTCTGCGTCTGAAGGTCTGCTTCTGAAGGTTCAGCTTCTGAAGGTTCAGCTTCTGAAGATTCAGCTTCTGAAGGTTCAGCTTCTGAAGGTTCAGCTTCTGAGGTTCAGCTTCTAAAGACGTACATCTTGCTTGTATATTTGATTTTAGCAAAAATGAAGCCAACAACCAAATATCCAACAACATGCTTGCGAGTTTGAAAGAATGTCTGCTCGGGCGTTATGTTCGCGTGGAACATGTATCACTTCAACAGATTCGAACTCTTTCATTTTAGCTTGAACCAGCTGGACATATTCTTGTAGATGTTCTTCCCTCACTTGGTATTCACCAGTGACATGGGATGCGACTAGTAGGGAGTCAGTGCATATTTTGATTATTCTGGATCCCATGTCTTTGGCTATTCGTAAGCCAGCTAAGAAAGCTTCGTATTATGCGATGTTGTTGGTCATCGCGAAGGATAGTCCCAACGATACCTCGATTACGATTCCTTCTTCGATTTCAATCATTACTCCTGCTCCACTGCCCTTTGAATTGGACGATCCATCGACGTAGACGGTCCAGATGCCCTCTTTCTCTTCCTCGGAAGGAAAAGTCATTTTGGCTACGAAATCGGTAAATACTTGAGCCTTGAGTGCCTTCTGGGATTCGTAATGAATGTCGAACTCGGATAATTCGAGCGACCATTTCATCATCCTTCCGTGACGTCAGGACATCCTAGTATTTGTCGAATGGACTGGTCTGTCCGAACGATGATGGTGTGTGCTAGGAAATATTGCGTGAGCCTCCTGGCCGACACGACCAATGCGAGAGCGACTTTCTCTATTCTTTGGTACCTCGTTTCCGACCCTGGCAGGGCTTTGCTAGTGAAATAAGTGGGTCTTTGCCCCTCTGGAGTTTCCCTGATTAGTACCGCGCTGACGACATCAGATGAAATGGAAAGGTACAAATAGAGAATTTTGTCTTAATTTGGCTGTAACAGGACGGGAGGTTGAGATAATTCGAGCTTAATATGGGTCAAGGCGGCTTCGCATTCATCGCTCCATTCAAACATACTCTCTTTTCTTAAAAGTTTGAAGAAAGGGTTAACGTGTTGAGCGGATTGTGCAACGAATCGTGAGAGCACTGTTAGCATTCCGTTAAGAGTTTGGATGCATTTTTTCGACGTTGGAGTTGGATATTCCGTGAATGCTTGACATTTGTCGGGGTTAGCTTCGATACCTCGTTCTGTAAGATAAAAACCGTGGAATTTGCCCGCTTGTACCCCAAATGTGCATTTTTCGGGATTAAGTCTCATGTTGTATTTTCGAGTTTGTTCGAAAACTTGTGTTAGGTGGGCGGTATGATCAACCTCTTGTTCGGATTTTACGATCATATCGTCCATATAAACTTCAAGAATGTCCCCGACGGAACTCTTGTCGTATACTTTGTTCATCATTCGTTGATATGTGGCGCCTGCGTTTCTAAGACCGAAAGTATTACTGTCATACCCCATTTTTTGACTCATATTCTTCTTTGTTTTATCTTTTATTATTTCATCATTTATTTTTACCTTTTACTACCTTTTATTATTATTTCATCTTTGTTGTTGGATTTTCATTTATTAATATTTATCATCATTAGCATTACTATCATTTTTATTAATATCATTATCATTATTATTTTTAATACTATTGTTATTGTCTTTTTCATTAATAATATTATTATTATCTTTTTATTAATGCTTTATTATTATTATTTATTATTATTATTATTATTATTATTTTTACCATTATTAATATTTTTATCTCTTTCATCATTATTATTGTTACCATCTTTATTATAATTATCATTATCATCATTGTTATTTTCATTATTACTTTTATTAATGGTTTTATTTGATTTATTATGAAGAAAATACAAAAAAAAAAAAAGAAAAGGGGAGTTCGCAGAGCAAAGTTGAGGTCGCTCTGCGAACTCTGCGAATTTTCTGCAGATTTTAATATTTTTGATTTATCTCTTTTGTTTTCATTATTGTTATTATTGTTATCCTCTATCATTATTGTTATCACTGTTATTGTCAATTTTGGTTGATGGATTCAGCAAAGCAAGAGAATTAATCATGTGACATTAAAGCCAAAGGTGAGAAGATTTTCTTCCAACCTAGCATGTGCCCAAGCAAGTTGACTGCCCTTGGTCAGCCCTCATCCCTCCCAATTGACCTGCCTTTAACCCTGAGCTTGCCAGCCAACTGCTTGTTCCCTTTTCTTCCTTCTTTCTCCCCCAAAACCAGTCAAACTTAGATGGTTTCACTTGCCAAAAAGCTGTTTGGGCTGCCCTGTTTTCAGCTGTTTTTCTCCTTCCTCACACCAGCCCACATGCTCCCTTTTGTTTTCCCCCAATCTCTGTACATGGCAGTGCACGTTTTCCTTGCTTGACCTCTCAAGATTGCAAGGATTGATCCCAAGAATAGCTCAAGTGCAAGCTGCCCTGTTTTTCAGATTTTCATCATCATTGCTCAGCTGCATTAATGGCTGGATTTGGCCAAAGTCTTGACCAAAGTTGCAAGGCAATGTCCCCTCTTCACTTTTGCATTAAATGCAAAGCAAGATAGCTTGGTTTTAGCACACAAATCAGCTGGATTCTACGGATTTTCCATCATGACAATTGATTTGGTTTTATGCCTATAAAAGGAATGCAAGGCATAACCATTCTACACACTTAAAGAGACCTGAACACACTTACAAAGACTTGAAAAACCATTACATTACAGCATTGTGAGAGTAGCAAGAACAGAGTTCAATTCATAGCAAAAATCAATTGGAGCATTAGAGTTATTTATCCATAACCTCCAACATTCCAACCTTTGCAAAATCATAATCCTTCAAGTCCACTTCCTATCTCTTGCCATACCAGCATTGCTAGGAGTTATGTGAGTATTCTAAAGTCTTTATATTTCATTTTGAATTGCTGTTTGCATCATTTGTTTTGTTAAATTTTATTTTGTGCAAAAAACCCCTTTTGAAACTCAAAAGGAATCTCAAAGTTACAAAACACCAATTTGAGTTGTCTTAAATCTTTTCTTGCCAAATTTTCAAAGCTTTTTAACCCCCTCAAGGTTCTGAAGCTTGCTCAGGAGCAGCTTCTGAACAGAAGTTCAGAAGCAGCTTCTGAGTTCATTTTTTCGCATAGTTCACAGAGCAAAGTCATGGTCGCTCTGCGACCATGACAGAATTTGGCTTCGCAGAGCCAAGTTCAGGTTGCTCTGCGAAGGCTGCAGAACTCAGAACATGAATTCAGGCTTCCAAAAGCCAATTTTTGAGGTTCTAACTAATGATTCAGAACCTAAGAGGGTTAAAATTCATTTTTGTTCAAACCATATCAAAAGTTTTGCATACCTTTGGAAATTTCACAAGTTTGTGCCATACTTTTTGAATAACTTGCGAAACAAGTTATGTCATTAAACTTTCAAAATCAAACTTGAGCAATAAGCTAAGTTCATCATTTTCAAAACTAAACTTGAACAACAACGTTGTTCATGATTTTCAATCAAAACACGAACTTGAGCCGAACTTGCTCACTTTTTAAAACCAAACTCAAAATTGAGCCGAACTTGTGCATTTTCCAAACTTATGCATATTTTCATGAATTTGTTCATCTTTCAAACTTGAACAACACTTGTTCTTGAGTTGCAATGACTTAAGCAACAAGCTATGTTCATGCTTTTCAATAAACTCGAACAACAAATTTGTTCGTGATTTTCAACAACTTTTCCTTAAGTTTTTAACCAAATGTTTTGTTTCCTTTGAGATTTCTTTGAGTTTCAACAAAACAAAAACTTGAATGAAAAAGGAATGGTTTGACGTATGTCTCTCCAAACCCCGGTTGCACGAATGCGTGACGTATGTCTCGTCGTTCGGGCAATCGTCATTCCACTTTTCATGCGCGTCCAACGCGTTTAACCCTTTTCTTGGCCCTCGTGGTCAATTTAAAACCTTTCTTGGCCCTCGTGGTCAATTCGAACTTTTACGCCTTTGTGCGTCCGTCTTTTTGTCATTTAAACTTTTTACGCCTTTGCGCGTTTTCAAACCTTTTTTCACGCCCGAGTGCGAATCCGTCTTTTTTATCAAACCCTTTTTACCTTTTTTAAGCTACCCTCATAACGGTAGTAGGTAAAAGGCTTTCCATCGGTCTTTATTAACCTATCAACATAACGATAATAGACCACGTTGTTTTTGCATTTTAAAGCAAAACTTCTTCGCTCGGGCGCGATCAAATCTTTTTTTCAATTAAAATCAACCAACATACAAATTTTTTCTACCAAAGAACTACGTACGCTTTGAATTCTCCATCGCACCGGGAGATACGTAGGAGCAGGATTCATATCTTGTCAAGCCCTTTAATAAAAACCTTCTTTTTTCCCTTTCATCGTTTTTTCCCCTTTATATCATATTTTCTTTTTACCTTTTATATATTCAAGCACGCAAGCAAAACGATAAAAACATTCTAAGCCTAAGTCAACTAGGAGGTTCCCGTTGAGTACAACGGATGTGAGGGGTGCTAATACCTTCCCCTTGCATAATCGACTCCCGAACCCAAAATCTCTTACTAAAAGGTAATTTCGAACTTTTTTCCTTTTTCCCCGAAAAATTAAAAGTTCAGTCGTGATTTAAATTTAGTGATTCAACGCTTCTCAATAGCTTGATATCCGAAATTCGACGCGACAGAAATGGCGACTTCACTGGGGATCTATGTTACACTTTGTTTTTATGTATGGCGAGTCAAGCCTATCTTAGTTGACTTTTGGACTAAAATGTTTTTGTTTTGCTTGCATGATTGTGTCTTATTATCATTATTTGTTTATCTTCTTTTGCCCTATATTTATATATTTCATATTGCTTCATATCAATATATCAATTGTGGGGTTGTTACATGAGCGATGTTACTCCGCATTGTTCGGGTTAATGCCGAACGTGTGAGGCTCTCTACCCGAGCTTTGAGAGAAATTAAGATAGGATGGTGGTTGTGTAGCGGAGGCCCGCGTTGACGTATGTCCGTGAGGAAGATGCGAAAACCCCGCCTAGAGGAGATTTCACTTGGAATTTATTGAAGTCTTGCGAGTAATTTGCAATCGACGACCTTATTTTCCCTGTGGGATCCGTGACTCTAGGGACCTTTTTAGAAAATCTCATCTCTAGAGCCTACATGTGAGGATGGGGGGAAGTTTTGAACATTCATATACCATACCTATGCATACCATACATTTGCATTCATAAAAAAATAATTTTTGCATATCATTTTGCTTTATAGGGAATTGCAAAGGCAGTATTGCAATTGTCTAACAATTTGAGCATGTGCTCCAAAAAAACCAAAAAAAACTTTTTCATGCATTTTACATCAACATCATTCATAACATGCATAAAGTTGTTTTCGAGTCCAAAACTCATTTCCCTTCTTACCAAGGATTTCTTACAATCCGAATTGAGTCATCGGTGTTCGCATTTCATTCGCAACACTACGCGTCATCCCGTCAAGGAAAGTGGCTCGTCGTCCCAAAACAACCTCACCAAGAGAACCCTCAAGAGTTTGGCATCACAGTTTTCCTCTGCGGGGGCACACTCTACAAGATGAAATTATGGCCTGGTCTTATTCAGATGTGTGGATAAACATGAAGCATAATTTTCATTCACAAAACCCGACCATGCTCGGTACACAATCATTCAAAAAGCCCAACCATGCTTGGCACTCCCTCACAATGCACAAAAAGCCCAGTCGTCATTGACACTCCTCAATCTCCTACAAAAAGCCCAATTGTCATTGGCGCTCCCAAAAGCAATTCACAAAGCCCAACCATGCTTGGCACCCGATCATAACAAAAACCCAATTTTCATTGGCACATACAAATACAATTTCCATCCAAAGCCCAATTTTCATTGGCATTCCCACTCACAATTCACAATCAAAGCCCGACCTTGATCGGCATCCAATCACATCATATGGATTGATCCAAAGCATTCAGCCACAGATGTATGATAATGATAAGATTTGATTGATTTGCGCAAAACTCAGGTACATGTCTCCTGTTTTCCTAGGATTAAACTTGGAATGAGAATATGTACTTAGTACAAAAGTTATATCATACAGTTTGTGTTTGTTAATGTGTTTATTCGGTGAACCATTTAGAACTAGCCAAAATGTGAGGAATCCTCAAAATCATTATATATATGCAGGAGACTGGCATTTTTTGTTTAACTCGATTCTTTTATGTTTAATCTGAAATTTGTTTTAAATTGTATGAAAGCACTGACATGATCAAGGCATTTTTTGAATATGAGTAGAAACACTTAACCACAAAAAGCCTACCCTGTGAGAAGTGAGTATTTGTTAACCCCTTTGAGCCTAATGAATCAGAATTGTTAACTATGAACTGCCAATTTTCATAAGCTCAATTGCTTAATGAAATTGCCGAAGTTTGTAAAAAATTCAGTTCATAGTTAAATCATTATTGAATTCTGATTTTTTTTTTACTTTCATTTTGAACCCTTAAACCATCATGATTATTGTCCCTTGCCAAAAGACAAAGGAACATTCAATTAGGGTGTCATTGTAACTAAGTTGGGGAGAAAAGGGAGGTTGTGTATATCAAGTAAATGGTGAATTTTGTAATTGATCTTGACAACAAAAAAAGAAAAGAAAAAGAAAAAAGAAAAGAAAAAAAATAAAGAAAAACAAACCAAGAAAAAGAAAAGAGAAAAAGAAAAAATCAATAAATCAAAAAAGTTGTCAAGATCAATTAAAGAGAAATAATTGAAATTTCTGGCTTTAGCAACTGGTAAGGAGGTTAAACTGGTTTTGATTACTGCTGGTTCTGAACCTAACAGGTTCTGAACTTGAAACTTAGCACAATTTAAAAACAGTTATGCAGCAGAATTAAAAAGTGCAGAAAGTAAAGGAACACAAGGTTTGTTAACCCAGTTCGGAGTAAACACCTCCTACTCTGGGGGATACCAATCCAGAAAGGAAATCCACTATTGGAATTAATCCTTAAGACTCAGACAATGACTCCCAGTTCCTATCCCAAGCAATTAACTTCCACCTAGTCAGACTTCTACCCACGCATGAGTATTAGAGTCCACTAACTTCATATCCAAGCAACAGCCCAGTTACTTGAACTAATCCTTGAACCTAAACCAGTTCTGAAACAAAAACTACCCAGTTTTGAAGAACACTCTTCAATACATGACCTGCACTCGTACCTACAGGCTTAGAGTGATTACAACTCAATACAAACCTAAACCAACTCAAAACACATGAGTGGTGCACAAAGCTAAGCTAAAAAGCTTAAAACTAACACAGACTCTATTTCTGAATTATACTCTGTTTTTCTCCGTATTCTTGAATAGCAGCAGCAGTCTCCTTATATAGCCTTCACTCCAGCAGCATAAATCTCAATCCAATCTTCTAAATTGATTTGTTTCTGAATTATGATTGGTCCAATAAGATTGAAACAGAAAATACGAGTTTTCTTAAAACTGAACCAAATCTTCAATAAGATCTTCTCCAAAACAAACAGCATTCTAGAAGCAATTATACAAAGATAATTCCTTGTTAAATCTTGTCAAGATTCGCGCAGAAACAACTTGAAAAAGATCAGCTTCTGATGAAGTCAACCAAAGTCAACGCTGGCATCAGACTCTGAATACAGCTTCTGAAGAGCTACAGTGCTTCTGAAGTAACTCTCAGCTTCTGATGGTGATTTCAGCTTCTGAATGACTTCAAAATGAAAAACTTGCAACTGAAGATTTGTTCTAGACATGGAGATGCTACTATTTAACACATTGGATTTGCCAAAATATGCAGCCAACACCAAAAGACTCAACAATCTCCCCCTTTGGCAAATTTTTGGCTAAAACCAATGTTCACACACTCAAGTTCTTCAATCTCCCATCAAATTAACTCAGCAATGAAGAACTCCACAGTAATATAACATAGCACATAAATTAGGCAGCGGACAAAACACTTTCTGAGCTATGTTAAACAGCAGCTTCAGCTTCTGAACACTGAAACACACATAAACCAATTACTGATCAACTCCTGATCATCACAAACACTCCTGAAGCTCCACAACACTCCCCCTGCAACTCAGCATCCAATATTAAAAACTCCCCCTTAATTCTGAACTGCAGTAACACTTCAGGATCACAAACACTCAGGAATATAATACCCTTGTACTCCCCCTGAGACACACATACTCCTTTAAACACATGTGCACTGCATTGGTTATGAATTCTGAACAACATACTCAAAACTGCACAAACTACAAACTGACAGCTCACACTCTACACAGCTCATGTCTGATCTTAAACATAGGTTTTTCTCCCCCTTTTTAGCCACAAAATTATGACAAACCACAGGTTTAACATAGGGTTTAAAAACTGCACATACATCATCAGAATCAGTCCCAGCATCAACTTCAGATCCAGGATCAGACACACATTCAGCATTAGCAAAACTGGCAGGTACTCTATCTTCCTCACATCCAGTTTGCAATAATTGCTATAAATCCTTATGCTGACAAACATTTGAAGAACCACAACCAAAAACATTCCTCCCAGCAACTCTTTTCTGAACATAAGTCCTAGCCTCTTCAGATTCACAAGAAAATAGTACCTTCTGATCAGGAACAGGAACTTTGCTCCAGATTTTGGATGGTCCAGCACCAGAATTCTTCTGTGCTACAGGAATTGGCTTGCTGTCATCAGCAACAACCTTTCCTTTTCCTTTGTTCAGATTCTGAGCAACACCTTCACTCTTAGGTCTCCAAACTTTCTTGATTTTGCTCTTGTTCACAGCTGGTTCAACTTTTCTGTGTTGCAAATGTTTGGGATAACCATGCAATTTGTAACAAAAAGGTTTAATGTGACCCTTTTTACCACAATGATGGCAGACCCAAGGTTGATTCTTTCTTTTGTTTCTGTTAAACTTCTGGGAATGCATCTGAGCATGCTTCTGAGGCAGCATCTGAACTTGCTTATGAGGTATCATTTGAGCTGGCTTCTGACCTTGCATCTGTGCTTGTTTCTGAGGTCTCCTCTTTGATGTTCCAACCATAGAATCATGAGTTTGAGTAGCAGGAACAAACTGACTAACAGGATTTTTCTCCTTGAGCTTCAGACTCTGATCAACATAACCTAACCCAGTTTTTCCTTGCTTCTGGACATCTAGAATCTCCTCCAACTTATCAGTAGCAGAGTTCATCATCCTAACTTGCTTTTTCATCTGATCAAGTTGGGAATTCAAAAGTGTTACTTCTTCATTAAGATCAGCAATCTGTCCTATATGAGCACATCTTTCAGACTGCAACTGGCACACAGTTTCCTTCTCAGTCTCTAATAACTTGATCAAATCTTGATTTCTGAGATACAATTCTTCATAAGAAATAGCTGGTTCCTCAATAATCAATTCTTCATCACAGGCTTCAGATTCTGATGAAGTTTCAATTTCTGATGAAGTTTCAGACTCTGAATAGACCACATATTTTGAACAAGCTTCTGAAACTGTAAGAGCAGCAACATGTTTAGCTGACTTACTTTCAATCTCTCCTTCTGAGCTATCCTCATCAGACCAAGATACAACAAGGCTTTTCTTCTGCTTCTTGAGAAAATTAGGACATTCAGCCTTGATATGTCCAAAGCCTTCACACTCAAGGCACTGCACAGCCTTTGATTGTTTGCTATTTTCTTCAGATTGTTGCTTGTTATTGTTGAGTCTGAGATTCTGACCTTTGGTTCTGGACTTTCTGTCAATATTCTTCAGAATCTTATTGAACTGTTTTCCCATTAACACTACAGCTTCTGATAACTCATCTTCATCTTCATCAAGCTCTTGTTGATCATCAGCTTCAGACTTATCAGCAAAAGCTATTCCTTTCCCTTTCTTATCTGGCTGTTTACAAAAGGCAGTTTCAAAATTGAGCAATGACCCAATCAGCTCCTCAAGCTTCATAGTGGTAATATCATGAGCCTCCTCTATGGCTGTAACCTTCATATCAAATCTTCTGGGCAGGGACCTGAGGATTTTTCTCACTAACTTCTCATCTGACATCTTCTCCCCAAGAGAATCAAATGAATTTGCCATATCCAGCACATTCATGTAAAAATCCTGAATGGATTCATCTTCCATCATCTTCAAGTTTTCAAATTTTGTTGTGAGCAACTGAAGTCTGGATAGTTTAACCTTAGAGGTTCCTTCATGAGTGGTTTTCAGAATTTCCCAAGCATCCTTTGCCACAGTACATTGCTTGATGAGTCTGAACATGTTTCTATCCACACCATTGAAAATAGCATTCAAAGCCTTTGAGTTTCCATGTGACAGATCATCCTCAGCTTTGGTCCATTCTTCTTCAGGTTTCAAAACTCCAGTTTTATTACCATCTTTGTCTATAACCACAGGATGATCCCAGCCTTTAATCACAGCCTTCCAAGTTCTGTTGTCAATGGATTTCAGGAATGCACACATCCTGGATTTCCAGTACTCATAATTGGTGCCATCTAGTAGGGGTGGTCTATTGACATAGCCTTCTTCTCTATCCATGCTTGCCAGATATTAACTCCTCTGGATCTCACCCAAAATACAGGCAGGGTGCCTGCTCTGATACCAATTGAAATTTCTGGCTTTAGCAACTGGTAAGGAGGTTAAACTGGTTCTGATTACTGCTGGTTCTGAACCTAACAGGTTCTGAACTTGAAACTTAGCACAATTTAAAAACAGTTATGCAGCAGAATTAAAAAGTGCAGAAAGTAAAGGAACACAAGGTTTGTTAACCCAGTTCGGAGTAAACACCTCCTACTCTGGGGGATACCAATCCAGGAAGGAAATCCACTATTGGAATTAATCCTTAAGACTCAGACACTGACTTCCGGTTCCTATCCCAAGCAATTAACTTCCACCTAGTCAGACTTCTACCCACACATGAGTATTAGAGTCCACTAACTTCCTATCCAAGCAACAGCCCAGTTACTTGAACTAATCCTTGAACCTAAACCAGTTCTGAAACAAAAACTACCCAGTTTTGAAGAACACTCTTCAATACATGACCTGCACTCGTACCTACAGGCTTAGAGTGATTACAACTCAATACAAACCTAAACCAACTTAAAACACATGAGTGGTGCACAAAGCTAAGCTAAAAAGCTTAAAACTAACACAGACTCTATTTCTGAATTATACTCTGTTTTTCTCCGTATTCTTGAATAGCAGCAGCAGTCTCCTTATATAGCCTTCACTCCAGCAGCATAAATCTCAATCCAATCTTCTAAATTGATTTGTTTCTGAATTATGATTGGTCCAATAAGATAACAAATAAACCAGGAAAGAATCTTCTAAAAGATTGAAACAGAAAATACGAGTTTTCTTAAAACTGAACCAAATCTTCAATAAGATCTTATCCAAAACAAACATCATTCTAGAAGCAATTATACAAAGATAATTCCTTGTTAAATCTTGTCAAGATTCGCGCAGAAACAACTTGAAAAAGATCAGCTTCTGATGAAGTCAACCAAAGTCAACGCTGGCATCAGACTCTGAATACAGCTTCTGAAGAGCTACAGTGCTTCTGAAGTAACTCTCAGCTTCTGATGGTGATTTCAGCTTCTGAATGACTTCAAAATGAAAAACTTGCAACTGAAGATTTGTTCTAGACATGGAGATGCTACTATTTAACACATTGGATTTGCCAAAATATGCAGCCAACACCAAAAGACTCAACAATAATTGTAAATCACCAAAAGTTGTGATTGAATAAAGAGGAAGGGTGTAATTAGAAAGAATGTTCCTTTTTTGCTTGGCCATTTGAATTCAATATTTCCCACATATGACATTTCTTTTGTAACCAAGCCAAATTACAACCCTCAAAGACCTTGTGATCAATACTTTTGCACTTTTAGAAACGATGATTAGATGGACACATAACTTGATCGGAATGTTGGCAAACTTGCCGGATGAGTGTTCAATACCCCCCACAATTAATATTCAATTATTTCATTTTACTTAACAAAAATGTGTGTTAGGTTGGTTCATTGATAAACATATTTTTAACTTGAGCTGTACGATATGAATTTTGTGTTTGGTATTGTTTCAAATTTTTTAGTGCAATCTTGGATTAATGGGAGCATCAAAATTGCCTGCGCAAATCTCATATGAATCATGCAATCTGAAATTTCAAACCAATTCTCATTACCAACAAAAGCCCAATTCTCATTGGCACCCACAATTTCAAACCAAAGCCCGACCTCGCTCGGCATCCAAACATAAAAAGCCCGACCTCGCTCGGCATCCAATCATACAAAGCCCGACCTCGCTCGGCATCCAATCATAACCAAAGCCCGACCTCGCTCGACATCCAATCATAAAAAGCCCGACCTCGCTCGGCATCCAATCATAACCAAAGCCCGACCTCGCTCGACATCCAAACATAAAAAGCCCGACCTCGCTCGGCATCCAATCATACAAAGCCCGACCTCGCTCGACATCCAATCATAACCCCATGAGGTGTTCATTCCTCATCATTTGTTGCGGCTTTACCCCGTCAATATTTTGGATGTATCCCCTGTAACATCATCCCCATTAAAGATTACCGAGTGTTTGCAATACGATGTCGGTCCACTTTTCATTTTACCGGTCTAATCTTGTCTCATCAAGTTGGTCGGTCGTACCATCAATCAAATCAGTCAGGTGTCATCCCCAGTCTGTCTGGTCCAGTGATGTCATCTCCTTTGTAGCCAAGTGGTAGTTCTTTAACGAACAGCTTGTGCATCTTCGTCGTATACTTATACCAAGGGGCAGTTCTTTAATGCACAGTTTGTGTATCCCCAGCATAAGTCAATCCTTCATGCACTATTCCCAGTGAAGGTCGTACATTCGTACATTCATTCATTCATACATTAGTACATTCGTACATTCATACATTTGTACATTCGTACATTCATACATTCATGTATGTATACCTCCATGCATACAACATACCACAATAGCATTCATACATGGCTGCTTTAACCACCATGAGTCTTACCAATCAATCCCGAATAATTCGTAACCTCCTTTTCCCCAAGTGTCATCCCCAGTATGCCTGGTCCAGAGATGTCACCTTTTTATGCCAAGTGGCAGTTCAAACGAACAGCTTGTGCATATCCCCCAATGTTGTTGCCAAGTGACAGTTCGAATGAACAACTTGGGCATTTTTTTTTATCTAAGTATTATCTTCAGTGGTAGTTCGGAATTAAACCCGAACAGCTGAGATTTCCCTTTGTTTCTTATCCATCAGTGGTAGTTCGGAATTTAACCCGAACAGCTGAGATTTCCCTTTGTTTCTTATCCATCAGTGGTAGTTTAGAATTTAACCCGAACAGCTGAGATTTCCCTTTGTTTCTTATCCATCAGTGGTAGTTCGGAATTTAACCCGAACAGCTGGGATTTCCCTTTGTTTTCTTATCATCAGTGGTAGTTCGGAATTTAACCCGAACAGTTGAGATTTCCCTTTGTTTCTTATCCATCAGTGGCAGTTCGGAATTTAACCCGAACAACCGACGTTTACCTTTGTTCTTGTCATCAGTGGTAGTTCGAAATTTAACCCGAACAGCTGACCTTTACCTTTGTTTCTTATCATCAGTGGTAGTTCGGAATTTAACCCGAACAGCTGACCTTTACCTTTGTTTCTTATCATCAGTGGTAGTTCGGAATTTAACCCGAACAGCTGACATTTATCTTTGTTTCTTGTCATCAGTGGTAGTTCGGAATTTAACCCGAACAGCTGACATTTATCTTTGTTTCTTGTCATCAGTGGTAGTTCGGAATTTAACCCGAACAGCTGACATTTATCTTTGTTTCTTGTCATCAGTGGTAGTTCGGAATTTAACCCAAACAGCTGACATTTATCTTTGTTTCTTGTCATCAGTGGTAGTTCGGAATTTAACCCGAACAGCTGACATTTATCTTTGTTTCTTATCTTCAGTGGTAGTTCGGAATTTAACCCGAACAGCTGACCTTTACCTTTGTTTCTTATCTTCAGTGGTAGTTCGGAATTTAACCCGAACAGCTGACCTTTACCTTTGTTTCTTATCTTCAGTGGTAGTTCGGAATTTAACCCGAACAGCTGACACCTACCTTTTGTTTCTTGGTCAGTGGCAGTTCGGAATTTAACCCGAACAGCTAACATTTATATTTTTACCTTCATTAAGCTGCCGTCACAACGGTAGAAGGTAAAATAATTTCCCCAGTGATTAGCATACTTTGTCTTCTCTTACCTTCATTAAGCTACCATCACAACGGTAGTAGGTAAGATGAAATCCCCGGTGAAGCCACCAGAGTAATCTCAATCTGTTGTCCTTATTAAGCTATCTTTCTGGTAGTAGACAACCCTTTCCCCCAGTGGAACACTATCCCCAGTAGAGTCGGATCCCGTTCTTTAACGAACCCGGGTATCCCTTTGTCTCTTTTTTATCCCCAGTCGGGTCATCTTTGCCGTCTTTGCATTCATACTTGCATTACGAGCATTCGTAGCATTGCATGCATGCATTCATAGCATTTTCAATTCAAGAAAAATTTAGTCAAAAATGGTGTACTTTATATTTAAGTCTCTTCGACCGGTCAATTTCAAAATTTCACTTTTAATCTCCGTGGCGAAGAAACTTAAATAGGGGCATCTGTCATACCCCATTTTTTGACTCATTCTTCTTTGTTTTATCTTTTATTATTTCATCATTTATTTTTACCTTTTACTACCTTTTATTATTATTTCATCTTTGGTGTTGGATTTTCATTTATTAATATTTATCATCATTAGCATTACTATCATTTTTATTAATATCATTATCATTATTATTTTTAATACTATTGTTATTGTCTTTTTCATTAATAATATTATTATTATCTTTTTATTAATGCTTTATTATTATTATTTATTATTATTATTATTATTTTTACCATTATTAATATTTTTATCTCTTTCATCATTATTATTGTTACCATCTTTATTATAATTATCATTACCATCATTGTTATTTTCATTATTACTTTTATTAATGGTTTTTATTTGATTTATTTTGAAGAAAATACAAAAAAAAGAAAAGGGGAGTTCGCAGAGCAAAGTTGAGGTCGCTCTGCGAACTCTGCGAATTTTCTGCAGATTTTAATATTTTTGATTTATCTCTTTTGTTTTCATTATAGTTATTATTGTTATCACTGTTATTGTCAATTTTGGTTGATGGATTCAGCAAAGCAAGAGAATTAATCATGTGACATTAAAGCCAAAGGTGAGAAGGATTTTCTTCCAACCTAGCATGTGCCCAAGCAAGTTGGCTGCCCTTGGTCAGCCTTCATCCCTCCCAATTGACCTGCCTTTAACCCTGAGCTTGCCAGCCAGCTGCTTGTTCCCTTTTCTTCCTTCTTTCTCCCCCAAAACCAGTCAAACTTAGATGGTTTCACTTGCCAAAAAGCTGTTTGGGCTGCCCTGTTTTCAGCTGTTTTTCTCCTTCCTCACACCAGCCCACATGCTCCCTTTTGTTTTCCCCCAATCTCTGTACATGGCAGTGCACGTTTTCCTTGCTTGACCTCTCAAGATTGCAAGGATTGATCCCAAGAATAGCTCAAGTGCAAGCTGCCCTGTTTTTCAGATTTTCATCATCATTGCTCAGCTGCATTAATGGCTGGATTTGGCCAAAGTCTTGACCAAAGTTGCAAGGCAATGTCCCCTCTTCACTTTTGCATTAAATGCAAAGCAAGATAGCTTGGTTTTAGCACACAAATCAGCTGGATTCTACGGATTTTCCATCATGACAATTGATTTGGTTTTATGCCTATAAAAGGAATGCAAGGCATAACCATTCTACACACTTAAAGAGACCTGAACACACTTACAAAGACTTGAAAAACCATTACATTACAGCATTGTGAGAGTAGCAAGAACAGAGTTCAATTCATAGCAAAAATCAATTGGAGCATTAGAGTTATTTATCCATAACCTCCAACATTCCAACCTTTGCAAAATCATAATCCTTCAAGTCCACTTCCTATCTCTTGCCATACCAGCATTGCTAGGAGTTCTGTGAGTATTCTAAAGTCTTTATATTTCATTTTGAATTGCTGTTTGCATCATTTGTTTTGTTAAATTTTATTTTGTGCAAAAAACCCCTTTTGAAACTCAAAAGGAATCTCAAAGTTACAAAACACCAATTTGAGTTGTCTTAAATCTTTTCTTGCCAAATTTTCAAAGCTTTTTAACCCCCTCAAGGTTCTGAAGCTTGCTCAGGAGCAGCTTCTGAACAGAAGTTCAGAAGCAGCTTCTGAGTTCATTTTTTTCGCATAGTTCGCAGAGCAAAGTCATGATCGCTCTGCGACCATGACAGAATTTGGCTTTGCAGAGCCAAGTTCAGGTTGCTCTGCGAAGGCTGCAGAACTCAGAACATGAATTCAGGCTTCCAAAAGCCAATTTTTGAGGTTCTAACTAAGGATTCAGAACCTAAGAGGGTTAAAATTCATTTTTGTTCAAACCATATCAAAAGTTTTGCATACCTTTGGAAATTTCACAAGTTTGTGCCATACTTTTTGAATAACTTGCGAAACAAGTTATGTCATTAAACTTTCAAAATCAAACTTGAGCAATAAGCTAAGTTCATCATTTTCAAAACTAAACTTGAACAACAATGTTGTTCATGATTTTCAATCAAAACACGAACTTGAGCCGAACTTGCTCACTTTTTAAAACCAAACTCAAAATTGAGCCGAACTTGTGCATTTTCCAAACTTATGCATATTTTCATGAATTTGTTCATCTTTCAAACTTGAACAACACTTGTTCTTGAGTTCCAATGACTTAAGCAACAAGCTATGTTCATGCTTTTCAATAAACTCGAACAACAAATTTGTTCGTGATTTTCAACAACTTTTCCTTAAGTTTTTAACCAAATGTTTTGTTTCCTTTGAGATTTCTTTGAGTTTCAACAAAACAAAAACTTGAATGAAAAAGGAATGGTTTGACGTATGTCTCTCCAAACCCCGGTTGCACGAATGCGTGACGTATGTCTCGTCGTTCGGGCAATCGTCATTCCACTTTTCATGCGCGTCCAACGCGTTTAACCCTTTTCTTGGCCCTCGTGGTCAATTTAAAACCTTTCTTGGCCCTCGTGGTCAATTCGAACTTTTACGCCTTTGTGCGTCCGTCTTTTTGTCATTTAAACTTTTTACGCCTTTGCGCGTTTTCAAACCTTTTTTCACGCCCGAGTGCGAATCCGTCTTTTTTATCAAACCCTTTTTACCTTTTTTAAGCTACCCTCATAACGGTAGTAGGTAAAAGGCTTTCCATCGGTCTTTATTAACCTATCAACATAACGATAGTAGACCACATTGTTTTTGCATTTTAAAGCAAAACTTCTTCGCTCGGGCGCGATCAAATCTTTTTTTCAATTAAAATCAACCAACATACAAATTTTTTCTACCAAAGAACTACGTACGCTTTGAATTCTCCATCGCACCGGGAGATACGTAGGAGCAGGATTCATATCTTGTCAAGCCCTTTAATAAAAACCTTCTTTTTTCCCTTTCATCGTTTTTTCCCCTTTATATCATATTTTCTTTTTCCCTTTTATATATTCAAGCACGCAAGCAAAACGATAAAAACATTCTAAGCCTAAGTCAACTAGGAGGTTCCCGTTGAGTACAACGGATGTGAGGGGTGCTAATACCTTCCCCTTGCATAATCGACTCCCGAACCCAAAATCTCTTACTAAAAGGTAATTTCAAACTTTTTTCCTTTTTCCCCAAAAAATTAAAAGTTCAGTCGTGATTTAAATTTAGTGATTCAACGCTTCTCAATAGCTTGATATCCGAAATTCGACGCGACAATTACGTTGTAGTAATAATTTCCTGATTCGGTCATAAATGCAGTTTTCATTTTATCTTCATCAGCCATGGGTATCTGGTTGTACCCAAAATATGCGTCCATGAAGGATAGTAATTTATAGCCAGATGAGTTATCAACTAATTCATCTATGTTAGGAAGAGGATATGTATCTTTGGGGCAAACCCTATTAAGATTGATATAGTCAACACACATACGCCATTTTCCATTAGATTTTTTTTGACAAGTACAGCATTGGAGAGACAAGTTGTGTACTTGGCCTCAGAAATGAAATTTTGACATGCTCTAGGAAGCTATCCAGCATCTCGATAGACATGGAAACAACAATGTCTTGATTATTGCCATCAGCAATCTGGTCGACAGTTTTTCTTTCGAGTGAAGCAGCTTTGGGAACTACTTCAACCGACCTCGTTGTTTGAGGATTTCAATTGCATCCTTGAGATGGATGCAATCGTCAGTCAGGTGCCCTTGGCTCTTAAGGAACCGACAATATTTGGTCTTGTCGGCTCCATTCTTTTCTTGGGTCGGAGGTTTTGGGTACTTGATTCCCGCCTCCTTTAGATCGGCTGTTGCGATCTCTGTGAGGATCTTCTCCCTCGACGCCTTTAGGGGCGTGTATTTAGCAAAACGACCGATGGGTCCTTTGCCCTCCCAAGTAGGTTTTTGCCTTCTCGAGCAATTTGTTTGCCTTCCTTCTTTTTCTCCTGGAAGGGCTTTTTGGAGGATTCAGCAGCAGGTTCCTCCTTCCTTGACTTATTCAGGTTATCAGCGTATAATTCCTCCTCATACCTGATATAAGTTTTGGCGATCGCTAGGAACTCGTTGAGAGTCCTTGGGCGATCCAGCTGTACGACCTTATTCATGTCAGTGCCGTGGCGAAGTCCCTTTGAAATGAGGTACTTCTTCATAGTTTCGTCAACACCTTTGACCTGGACAACCTCCTTGTTGAACCTCTCGATATAATCTCGGAGGGGTTCGTTTTTCCCTTTCACAATGGCTTCGAGGGACGCCACAATTTTTGGTTGGATCCTCAATGCCGTGAAATGTGCAGTAAATTCGTGGCATAGGTCGTTTCAGCGATGGAGTTCCTTCGGAGACCTTTGTACCACGCAATTGCTCCTCGCCGTAAGGTGGGGACGAAGAGTTTGCATTTGACAGCCTCCACACCTCTCTGTAGGTGAGGACGACCTCAATGTTCTCTATATGCTCGTTAGGGTCGGTTGTCCCGTCATACGAGTCCATTTGTGGGGGCTTTTTAAGCCCCTGAAGGATGCACGCCTCTCTGATACGCCTTGTGAAATGACCGTATGCGGGGCGTTCATCGTCGGACGTTGATGTGGAAAACGAGTGTCTGCTTTGTCTTGGCGGAGTCCTTCTCTCGAGAGATCGTCTGGAGGATCTCCTGCTGGGCGATATTCTGCTGACAAAATGCCTGGGCGATCTGGATCTGGAAGGACGCGGGCTCCCTCCCCTTCTTCTACGTGGTGAAAAGGGAGGCCTCCTGGGCGACAGTTGCTGCTTTTTGGGATGCTCTTTCTCGATGTCCATCGTCGATTTTGCTCCTCGATAATCAACATTTGACGTTGTACCGTGCAGAGAATGTTCGACAGCAAGACATCCGCGGGGGATGTGTTGTTTGTTTCCTCATTGGGTCGCTAGGGACCGTAAAGAGGTTGTTCCTGTAGCGTTTGACTGCCTGAGGGATCTGCTGGAGAGCCTCCTCCCTGGGGCTGTCTACAGGAGACGGTGTGGAGGTATGTCCGTCACGGTAGATACGGTGGACTTCGCTCCTGAGTTGTGAACTAGCACCGTTGGTAGTCATTGTATATGTATGATGATGAAAGCTTTGGTTTTTTGTGGTTAAAAAACAGGGAAGCTTACCTGATCAGAAATGAACTACCGGTGTAGTTTGACTAGTTGTGGAATGCAGTTGAATGGAACGACGGGGGGTGTGTACCTGCAGGCACTCCGACGCTCAAGTCAGTATGAGATCAGAATAGAGGTTTAGAGAGTGAAGAGATTCTAACCTTGGGGACTGTTAAGAGTCCCCTTTATATAGAGGTGGGTGGTGCAGGTTCCGTTGTATGACACACGTGTGGCTCGGCGGTTACGAATTCGTAGGAATCGTAATCGCCGAGGAGAGATTCACAGGAACGTGGAAGGAGACGTTATTGATTGTTTGAATCAGTCTCCGTTTGCTCCGAGGTGTGTTGCGAGTAATTTACCAGATGTTGGATCTGGGTCTTTTTGTATTGGGCATAAGTAAATTGGCCTAGTGAATTTGCTCGCTCCAGAACAGTTGATATTCTGAAAATAGTCACGAGTTTTCAAAATTTTATCATATCGACTATCACATATCGATACATAAAAATTTTCTTCTGCATATATAAACATATAAAATCATCAATGAGTGCGGTTTAAATATTTAACGGTGTTTTAAATATAAAATAAAAATTAATTTAATGGACACACTATATTAATGTTGATATTTTGAAAATAGTCACGAGTTTCCAAAATTTTATCATATCGATTTTCTCATATATGTATATAAAAATTTGTTTATGCAGATATAAGTACATAAAATCTGCAACGGGTGCGGTGCAAACATTGAACACCCTTTTGCATATAAAATAAAAAGTTATTTAATAGAAACATTACATTAATTTTGATTTGAAAATAGTCATGAGTTTTCAAAATTTTATCATATCGACTTTCTCATATATGTATATAAAAATTTGTTTATGCAGATATAAGTACATAAAATCTGCAACGGGTGCGGTGCAAACATCGAACACTCTTTTGCATATAAAATAAAAAGTTATTTAATAGAAACATTACACCAATACTCATTATTTTTAATATAATTATTTCAATGTTACGTGACCCGTGCGAAAGCACGGGTCTTTTACTAGTTCTATTTTGAAAGAAAATATCTATCGAAGTTATTACTAGGTCAATTCACGATCAGACCGCTCTCTTTAAGACGTTTCATGACACGCCGCCTCCAGGATAAAACAAGTTCAGCTATAACTGTGTGGTTAACTACTGCACAGTAAAAAAATTGTTCGAGATTTACATCTTCAATATGGTACTAAGACCACTCTTTAATACTGAAACCACTCTAATATGATACTGTGACAGCTCTATTATGGTGCTAAAACCACTCCAATATGATGTTATCACCATTCTAACCTTTAAGTTCTTCAAAATATCAATATGGTACTACAACCACTCAAATATAGTGATACCACTATTCTGATTTTTAACTCCTCCAAAAGTAGTAAAATATTTGAAAGAATATTTATATACTGTTAAATCATTAGTAAAAAAGATTTCTTAACTATTTACGATTTAAAGATCCAGAATTACATGAGAAATTAATATTTAGGGTTCACACAAAAATCGTACGGGCCGATCTACTCTACCGGTTTCGTAGTCACACTCACTCACACAAAAAAAAACGGCGCAGACAAAAAAACCTTGATTATTTTAGTACTATAAAAAAAAACCTTAAACAACCTTTTTGGTCGTAAGCGTTGTTTCACTTTCATCAACAACAATGGTAAAACACTACAGAGCCCCGGTTAGCGTACTCCAAATCCTTTTCAATCTCTCTTTCACAATTTCCAAATCCTTTTTTCTTTTCTTTCTCTTTTGCTAGTTTAATTCATCGTATTTTTTTCTTTTTACTACTTTATCAATCGATTCATATTGTGATTTCAGCGTTGCTTTTTGTGTATGTGCACGTATTCATGTGTACAATTATATGCATAATCAACTTTATGTTTTCAAGTAATATAGATATCTGCATTCATTATATATGAAGCCTTGACACATACACAACAATGAGACGTCAAACACCCGGTAATAATTTAGAAAAATGACAAAATTCAATGTAATCATATGTGTCGGTGTCGCGTCTGTGTCGGACGCCGACAGGGTTGGACACCGGACACCTTTCGATTAGAAGTATCAATGATAAAGAGTTCATAATCAAATTAGGGTCTCCAGCTTTAAAAGTTTAAGCTATTATTATCTTATTCTGCTGAAATGTTGGAGCTTATTGTTATTGATGAAGTGCTTTTTGCATATGAAGCACAAACACATACACCGACAACAAATACGACACAGACACTGACACGTCAACACCGATAATAATTTAAGAAAATAACATAATTAAATGTATTTACTTGTGTCGGACACGAACACGGACATGTCTTCGATCAGAAGTGTCGGTGCTACAGTCTCTGTTATGGTTGGCGTTGAAGGACATAAATTTGTAGATTTTTTGTTTTGTTTTTGGAATTTATAGTTTTTAACTGTAACTAGTTAGAAAAGAAGAATGCAAATTTTCTAGCTGAAAGTTAATCATTTTCATATATTTGGGGGATGTTAGGATTAAAGTTTGCTATACTAGTTTGATCAAGCCTCATTTTACAAAATCAATTTTGATTCAAATGAGTCTGCTCCAGTGTTGTTTATGTTTGGGTAACTCTTGTCAAAAGCATGTATGATGAAAGGTAATTCATTTAGATAATAGTTATCGAAAGTACTTTTGAATATGTAATTACCAAAAAATCGCATAACTTTAATATTATACTACAAGAGGTATATGTTAAAATGGTAAATGGAACATCACAAACGGGAAAAGGAGAATGAAAAGGTATCAGGGTCCATGCAAACGTATGTTTGAAGCCAAACTTGGTTTGGCTAACGGGCTTATTTGCTTATAGAAAAGTACTTTTGCTCTGAATGTACTCTGACAACTTCAAACCAAACATGCCCTTAATGCTGTTGTTACTTTTGTATGGTAGGGGAAGAAAAAGGAGGGAAATGCTGCCAAATTTGTCACAAGGACACAAGCACTCAAGAAACTCCAAATCAGTTTACCACTTTTCAGGTACCCTGTAGGATTTCTAACAAGGATCACCTTTCATATTATTTGTTGTCATTTGGAAAATGCATCTATATAATGTGTGACTCTGAAACATTTGTGAAAAGATAATGTGTTAAAGTGTTGCTACTTCGATTCTTACGTTGGCTTTTGCAAATATTAGGAAACTAAGCATTTGGAAAGGTGTAACACCCCGGCAGCCTAAGAAAAATGTCAAGGGAACTCATCAGACTTATTACCATTTGAAAGATGTTAGCTTTCTTCATCACGAACCTTTGCTGGAAGAACATAGAACAATTAAAGTACATGACAGAAAAATAAAGAAAGCCGAGGCAAAGAAAAACCACAAACTCGCAAACAAGCTACGGGAGAAAACACCAAAACCAAAGATAGACATGATTATTCGGCAGAGGTTTGCTTGCTTTTCACGTATCTCAATTTATGTCTTGTAGATGGTAATAAATTTTCTAGTTTATTTGATTTTTCTCTGTATTATAGGTACCCAAGATTTGTGGATGCACTTGGAGAATTGGACGACTGTCTTACAATGGTGCATCTCTTTGCAGCATTACCTGCGTCAGAGAGCAAGAAAATTGATGTAGAGCTTGTACACAAATGCCGAAGGTATATAACACTTGGAATTTGTATAAATTTTGATCATTATGTGTAACTTCTATATTTCCTTTAAGAAAGACAGTAATATCCTATATTCTTAATTTATTTATTCTTGTTTACCTGTATGCTAGATTGGCACATGAATGGCAAGCATTCATATCTCGTACTCACAAGTTGAGGAAAACATTTGTATCTGTGAAAGGCATATACTACCAGGTATCAATTGTGGCATTTATAATGTTTATAATTAAAAAATTGTACATGTTATTATAACTTATATGGATATGGATTAATTATGTTTTTGTGCAGGCTGAGGTTGAGGGTCAGATAATAACATGGTTAACTCCTCATTTACTACAACAGGTTGTGTCTGATGATGTTGACATGCCTACCATGCTAAATTTTCTGCAATTTTATGAGGTCGGTTTCATATTTAGTGTCTTCGTTCTGTTAATACATCAACATTCATGTCAGCACAATTAATAAGACTGTTGACATTTTACTAATATCCTTAACTTCATAATGAATTGCTACAGCCTCTTCTTCGGTTTGTGAATTTCCGCCTCTATCATTCTATAAACTTGGAGTATCCTCCCAGGCTTGATGCTCGGTTGGAAGCTTTCGCAGCAGGTACCGTTTTCTTAACATAGATGGACCTTCAGAAACTTGAATTTCTGCAGATACTCTATTATCTACTGATCAATTCTCTTTTCAAACTGTAGATCTATATACACTGTCAAGATATGCCAATGCAAACAAACCCTCTGGACCGATATTCGAAGCTTCTCAGTTAGCTGAATCTAAACAAGTGGAGTCCAAGCAAAAAGGGGCAGATGGTGAAAATGAAAAATCTGAACTAAGACTTGCTCAACTTCACCACCAACTTCTTTCTAATGAACCTGGTGCACTGATGCACCTGGTTGAGGACTTAGCAGTTGAAGATGAAGAGGATCAAGATACAAGAGAATGTAAAAATCTCTTCAAAAATCTTAAATTCTTCTTGAGTAGGGAGGTAAGACCTTTTGATAGTCTTGACAAACACAATTATTTGAAAGTATTGTTTCTGTCAATAATTGGTGAGACACATAATTTTCTTAATTTCATTTCATGTTTCTTTTCAAATTAAATGTATGAAAAAGTAAAAAATTTAATAATATCCGGATGCTGTGCACGTAACACAACAAAGCTTATTAGACTTTTTTATTGATACTAAATCTCTTGAACTTATTTATGAAATCATTTACATGATTGATTGCTATGACATTACTTGCACTGTTTTGTCCTAATTACTCAGGTACAAAGGGAATCATTACTTTTTGTTATTCCTGCCTTTGGTGGTACCGTTACTTGGGAAGGAAAGGGGGCGCCTTTTGATGAATCTTACCAGAGCATTACTCATCAGGTTTGTGATTAAGCATATCATCTTCTATGTGACATAACTTTTCAATCCTTCTTTTTGTATTCACTGAGCTATTGCTTTCATATGTTTAGATTGTTGACAGGGATGCGCAAGGCCATAGGTTTCTATCTAGAGAATATGTTCAACCACAGTGGATATTTGATTGTGTAAATGCACGCATAATTTTGCCGACAGAAAGTTATATGGTGGGAAGGTAACTTGTTTCCATTTTCCATGCTAATTATTTTGGGTTCATTAGGGTTCTTATTTGTTGTAGCAATCTTGGTTGGAGTGTGCTAAATTTTATTATGAGCAAATTAGTGTTTTCTTCAAGGGATCGTGAGATCTTCCCGTGGAATCACAAATCCACACATCCTTTCTTCTTTTCATCCTGTTATTAAAAAACTACCTTATATGGTGGTCTTGATCAATCCAATAGTTTTAAAAAATTAGACCATCATGGACCACTTATATGGCATATTCTATGTGCACATGTTTATTAAATTTAATATTTACATGTATATAGAAAGCGAGTCTATGTGGTGTTTATGATAACTTCCGAAGTTAAAAACTTAAAATATTTCTTTTGTTAACAGGATTCCTCCACCTCACTTGTCACCTTTTGTTAAATATGACAAAGAAGGCTACATTCCCGACTATGCAAAGACTATCAAACACTTGCAAGCTGCTGCCAGAAAGGAAATTCTTCCGCTTCCTGGTGTTGGAAAAGAAGATTCACTTCAGGGTACTATTACATATACTTCAGCAGATTCTATTTTCGAAAAAGAAACATCTGCCGGTTTGGTACAGACCGGAGAATCAATAACGAATGTTCAAGAAAATGTTGATACTGATACGAATGCAATTATTATGATGCCTCGTAGTCAAAGGAAGTTATTGGAAGCCATGGAGGTAAACTTCTTTTTTTTTAATCTCCTTATACATACTTGAGTTGCTTAATTCTTTGTCCTCTCACTGCTCTGCATAACTGGTTGCAAAGTGATTGATGGGTTAAGTCTTTACAATCGGTTCTGAATTTCTTCAACTTTGTTTATTACTTATTTTGTTATAAATCTGTTATTCAGATATCTAATAAGCGCAAGCAGAATGAGAGCGATCGTATCAAACAGCGGAAAAAGAAATTAGATGAAGCTAAGGGTCAAAGGAGTTGAAGACTCTAGCTATGACTTCATTTTTGGTATTGGAATTAAGGCAAGGTGAATGTGTTTCAAAAAAAGCCTTCAAGCTCAGAGAGTTCATGCAAGTGACTTTGTATTTATCGTATCACAAAGAGATTAGCGGGGGCTCGAAAATTTGACTTGTTAGGCGCGGGTCCTATATTTTTTAGTTACAAATTTCATTGGGATATCTGACTTGTTTTCTGGTTTTCGAAATTTTAATCATTTTTTCTCTCTCCTTGGAATAAGACCATCATGAATGTGTGCAACTGCAATTCCAAACCTCATAATTTTATCTTAAGAGTTTGAATTCTCAGAAATCTTAATCATATTTTTGTTGTCTTTTGTCTAATACATGTCCATTTATATTTTTGTTCTTAACTCTTATTTCTGATACACTATGTTGGTTTATAAATTTTGAACAAAGAAATATAACACTACAAACATAATTAGCACATATTTTATTTAACAAGACAACATGCTATCTTGTCCCACATATTACTCCATATGTTCATTAATTCTCTTCTCACTAAAGGGAATTGATCAACGATTTATTCCATAAACATAATCTAGCTATGAACGATACTATAGCTAGATTATTTATTTATGTATTACATCTCATAGTGGAGATGTTCAACAAGCACAAACACATTTTAGATTTTTGCAAGAACCACTGAGTAAGCCTTCTCCTCTCCTACAAAGATAGCCACACTGTTGGTTGCCAGATGAACCAATACATGCACCACTGAAGAAACGACTTGGTTTCTCACAAGCCTCAATTTGCACCACTGCTTCTTCTGCAATTTCCAAAACAACCATATTATTTTTCTTAAGCAATATATTTACAACACTCTTTAGTTAACAAAATACTTATACTATTTTATTATTAGTATATTATGTTACATTAAATAATTATTTCTCTTGAAGATAAACTTGTAAAAGCAAAATCAATTGCCAACAAATTTAATACCGCAATCAACCTTTTAGATTTCCGTGATTTATTTAAGATACTCCCTCCGGTTCTATTTATAAGAGAAAGTTGGATCAACAAAAGTTGATGTATCTAATCTGAATTTTGAACCAGATACATCAACTTATCTTGACCCAACTTTCTCTTATAAATAAGACTGGATGGAGTATGGTTTTTAGGGATGAAGATAGTAAAAAGAAGAAAAATAGTTTCATCAAATTTAAGATTTGGTTTTTTGTTTTCTTCCTTCAATTCTTAGGGAAAGATGACCATAGTGATATATAAGTCGATCGAGAGGTAAGCAAATTTTGTCCAAAGATTATTTCAATCAAAATTCAAACTCGAATTCTCTACGATGATTTATCATTAACCACTTGATTTTGATATGAATATATAAAAATTTAATTGATATTGTGTCAATCAATCATGAATAATATATATATATATATATTGTACTTGCAGAGAGTACAATCTAGAAAAGTAGGGTTTAGTCTGTGAGTGAGATACCTTGAGAATGTCTCTCAAGTAGGTATTTATAGCCCTGCGTGGCCTTGGTTAACCGTGGTTTTGGCCCCAAGTAGCTTTGGCCCAAAGCCACGCTTAAAGCGGTCTGGAGCGTTCTAGAGGCTTCTAGAAGCTCTATGAGGCGGTGCTCCTTGCGGGCTTCGCCTAAGGCCTAGCTGGGCCTTACAGAGGGCGTCGAGTCCTTGCTCGAGGGTGTCAAGCCCTTCTGGAGGGCTTTGTGCCTTAAATGATAAGATTGATAGTCTGTGTGTGTGTGTGAGGATAGTTCTAGTTAAAGTCAATATCTTTAATAATGTGTCAATTTATAATTGATTGACCTGATAAAAAATTCTTTAAAAATTGCAAGCTTATATAAATTAAACTCTAAATTATAGTTTGCATACGTGTTTTTATTTTCTAATAAAAAGTATTGTAATAAAAAATTATTTTATGAGTTAAACATAATGACTAAAATACAAAATCATATCCCAAATTACTTTAATACAAACTTACGGGCAGCTAAGAGAACAATGAGAAAGAAGCACAAGCTAGCAAGTGTTTTCCTCTCCATCACTTTTTTTTTTGTCTTCTAACAAAATGTAAGTGGTTATGTTCTATCACATTGCTGATAGATGTAGCCAATTTATAGAATCCCTGAACTTGGAAAAGTATTCCCACCATCAATTTAAATTCTTATCGGAACTATAGTTGGTCACTAATTGTTGTTTGAAAAGTCACCCAGAAAGAAGCACAAGCTAACAAGTGTTTGAAAAGTCACCATGAATGTGACCCTTGAGTCAAAGTGATAAGACCACAATTGTTGTCTTTTCTGGGTTGAATCTTTTGGTTGCCGTGTGGAATTGTTGCTCTACTAAATTGCTCCACAAATTGAGAATTTCCTCTTTATAATTATGAAATCGATGAAATGTTCTTAACTAAGGATCATTTTTTTATACTATATTAAAATAAGAGTCTTGTTAACGAGTGTCCCGGGACACTCTTTAAACATTTTAAAAGAAGAAATTATTTCATAAAAAAGTCAATATTTCAATTTCCAATGCATTGATTACATAAATTTTCAAAAAAGTTACCATTTAAAGGTCTTAAAGAATGCCCGAGGACACTTGTTAACATTCACCTTAAAATAATAATGATTTATATAAAATATTGAAAAGTATTCCCGAGAGTTTTAGAAAAAAAAAAGCATTAAAACCTAAAACTATAGTAATTAATATCAACTAAAATTAGGATTCTTCCAAAAAAAACTAGTTAGCGTCTTCGAGATACTCTTTCAAAATCATGACTTGTAAATTAAAACACTTGTTAGCATGACTCAAAATACAAAACGTTATAATCCTACGAAAAATTAAATAATAATATCAATCTTGGTAAAAAAAACCACACGTTCAATAAAAACTACTGGCTAAAATACTTTTTTGTCAGTTGGCATATGTCACTCATGTTTTCAATTGAAAAAATGGCACACACATTAAAGATCACACGATTTCAACCCATCTCTGGTATGCCATACTTTAAAAAAGACTAACTTCTTATAATGCCAACATTTTCGCTGTTGGGATGTGGTGGTCTTGGAGAAACAAAAACACTAATTGCTTGTTGAATACCATGAGCCCTACTTATCGTCTTACTATGGTGGCTCACAGTCTGACTGTCACTCTCAACTCTTGCTTCTCTAGACCCTCGACCCCCAATCTAGAGAATATATGGGTCCAATGAAACTCTTCTAATCATAATTGCACGACTATTAATATGGATGTAAGTTGTTTAGGAAACCCCATTAAAGATGGTATTGGAGACCTTCTTCGTCATCCACCGGGATCATGGATTTCAGGCATTTTAGGTTACTTTGCAAATACATATAGAAAATTGATGTTCCCACATCAAAGGTTGTTATGAAATACCACGAAATTACCAATATATCTCCATCGACAGTTAACTGCCGATGAATTTTAACCGGTGATAGTTAACTACTGATGAAATTTGGGGTTAAACTTGTCATTTCATGGTATTTCTTAGCATTGTGTGAATTGAGAAAACCAATTTTCATACATATAACATCCTCCTTGTAACTTCCAGA
This sequence comes from Medicago ruthenica, assembly GCA_018208015.1. Classification (NCBI taxonomy): domain Eukaryota; kingdom Viridiplantae; phylum Streptophyta; class Magnoliopsida; order Fabales; family Fabaceae; genus Medicago; species Medicago ruthenica. The sequence continues at coordinate 93,027 of WNNG01000465.1, forward strand.
CTATTATGGGCCACATGGATTCCCTTTACTGCGTAAATATCCTCAAAGAGTCAACTCTCACATTCCATAAGTATGTTAAATGACAAACGTACCTTAAAAATCAAAATCGTCACTTGAAACTTTGTTTTTTTTATCCCTCACATCTAATAAAACGAAGTTTTTTTTATTAAAAAAAATATATTTAAAAGTAGATACCTCACAAAAGATAATGAAAAACCCGACAGATATTTTACAAATAATATGATTATAAAAAAAAAGATTAATCATATTATAGACACGGTACAAAACATTATTTCCAATTGTTTAGGGGTGTGCATGGTTTACACCGAGTTAGTTTTGTTGAAATATATTACCTAATTCTAAAAAAAAACGGTTTAAGTTTGATAAAAAAATCTATTATTTGTCTTTTAGTCGGAAAATAAACCAACCGAGTTATTTTAGGTTGGGTCATCAAATCATAAGACATAAAATTCTTTTAAAAAAACTACAAACATATATAATTAAATAACATTATACTAGTAATCTCATAAAAATTCTAACACTTAAAATAAACTTTATAATTTTTTTTGACAGATAAAAAAAACTTTGTAATTAGAAATTTCAGCAATTGAATTAAAATACCTTTAGATCCTACTTATAAAAGAGAGGTAATCTGTGTGCGAATTTCATGACCAAGCTTAGAGCCTCTTCAGATACCGAGCTGCTTCACCACGCCTCCCCATCGAAAGATATCTTGTATCTTCTTAGGATGGACGCAGTCGAAACTTACCTTTCTAGAGAATAGTTCTTTTTGTGTTTTTTTCAATTTTTTTCTGTTCGGTTCTTTGGGTTTCTTTTGCCTTGTAACAAAAAAATCAGCGGTAACAAAAATAAAATCAAAATTTTCACGGATTGGATTCTCCTGTCCATGATTTTTGAAACCGTTATAAATAAACCGTTATGTTATCCAAACCAAAAGAAACCTAGATTTTGTTGAATTAGTTTGAATTCTTCTCAAACTATCATTAAGTCGGTATATATATTTTTTCGTTTTCTACGGGTGTTGTATGTTGTGCTATTTTATTTCGTTGGGTTTGTAACACACATACTAAACTGTCTAGAATATCTAGCATGCGTGATAAACTTAGTATTGGATACATTAAAATTACAACAGAATTTCTTTTCGAATGAATACATTTAAAATTACAAGTTAGAATTCTTTGTCGTAAACCATCTCTCACCGTCATTGCATGCCTCTAGATATATTAATCCTTGATCCTATTTATGTAAAACTTATTTTAAGCCTTTTCATGTCCATTGGTACGATACACATACGTTTTAGAAAAAGTTGATTCCGGACACGCTGCTTAACCATGGGATTCTCGCTTAGCGAAGCAAACAACCCAAAACTGGGCTGAGAGGCTTGCTGAGCAAGCTCCCACTTCGCTGAGCGAAGTCAGGGGCGGTAGCAGATGCTCTGCCAGCTCGCTTAGCGAACTTGACAGTTCATCAACACCTGCAGAAAAAGAGTTTTTAGCCAAAACAAACATACCCAGATGTCCTGAATCATGTGTAACGTATCAATGGCTTAAAAATCACATAATAGGTCAATAATCAAGGTCAATAATCATGTGTAAAAATTAAACTCTAAATTATAGCTTGCATACATGTTTTTATTTTCTAATAAAAAGTATTGTAGTAAAAAATGGGTTTATGAGTTAAACATAATGACTAAAATACAAAATCATAGCCCAAATTACTTTAATACAAACTTAAGAGCAACTAAGAGAACAATGAAAAAGAAGCACAAACTAGCAAGTGCTATCACATTGCTGATAGATGTAGCCAATTTATAGAACCCCAGAACTTGGAAAAGTATTCCCACCATCAATTTAAATTGTTATCGGACTCGCGTACGATTTGCATGACACTTAACGTACAATTTGCAGACTCGCGTTACACTCTATCCAAACATCACAGGAAAAGCAAGACTTACTTTTGGAGAAGAAAACTCACATCTGAAGGTTGTAAACGCACAACCAAAAAGACACTAATTGCTCCACAAATTAAGAATTTCATCTTTAAAATAATGAAATCGATGAAATGTTTTCATTTTGTTATAGATTAAAATAAAACTGATTTTATATAAAAAATCGGAAAGTATTCTTGAGATTTTTAGAAAAAAAAACATTCAAATTGAAAACTATAGTAATTAATACCAACTAAAATATTAAGGTCTTGTTAACGAATGTTTCGGATATACTTTTTTCAGAATAGTGAGTTGTATTTTATGAAAATATATACATTGAATACATTAAAAATTGAAGTATTTAATTTTTTAACAATAAGTTTTTAATTTAAAATCTATAAATAGTGTTCCAAGAATTCGTCAACATTTCCTTTAAAAAATAAAAAATGATATATCCCTACGAAAAATAAAATATATAATATCAATCTTGGTAGGAAAAAAAACCCACACGTTCAATAAAAACTTGCGGCTAAAAATACTTTCTTGTCGGTTGGCATATATAACTCTTGTTTTCAATTGATTGGATACAAGACGTTATCTATATCAAAGGAAAAATGGCACTAGCTGCTCTTCGAAATCTTTTTCGATTGCATTAGAGATCGCACGATTTCAACCCATTTCTGGTATGTTCTAGGCTTTAACTCATATGAGTTTTGTCTCTAACCCACTGACTTAAAATATGAGTTTTTTCTCTAACCCATTTCTGGTATGCCAACATTTTCGCTGTTGGGATATCGTGGTCTTGTCGAATACCACGATCCTTGCTTATCGTCTTACCATGAAGGCTCGTAGTCTGACTGTCACTTTCAACCCTTGCTTCTCTAGACGTCGAACCCCCAATCTAGAGAATATATGATGTTGGAACAAGAAGAGTTTTGTACAATCCATCTAAGGTTTTGATGACAACAAAGTATTGAAGAACAATTGGAATACTAACATATGTTCAAGTGTGCAGAATCAAGGAAGAATCTAACATTCAAGGGTGAACATATGAAGAACATCAAAAGGACCAAGAGAAGCTAAGAAGACTATGATAGAAGACCAAAATGAAAGTCAACCAGAAGTCAACGTCCTAAGAAGACGGGTACCACACGGATTCTGGAGAGTTACCTCAACAGACTCTGTGACAGTCATCAGACTCAGAAACAGACACTACAGACTTGGATTACCCTCAGATTTGAGAAAATCCTGAGGGACCTAGAATCCACGTAGGTTTTGTCTTATTCTCTGAACTGTCACTATCAAGATTATGATATGTGCAGTTCTTTTGTCTACGTGCACAATCAAACAAAGGACATCAAAAACAAAGAGAATGAACAGATAATTCTACTTTCAGCAAAGGAAAATTCAAAGACAATTCAACGGGATTATCCATATCAGGCAAAGGGTCAACGTTCTTGATTGAAGCTTCTCAACGACTGTATTTGCGCTGGCATTCTTCTCCAACATTTCTCAAATCCCTGTCTATAAAAGGAGCTGAAGACCATGAAGAATATTAACAAGACTCTGTTATTCAACTGTGTCATTACTCTGTCAAATCAAATAGCGCAAAACATTTAGGATTTTTGTATTCAAGTTTATATCTTAGAAATCCTACAGTTGTAAGAGAGTCTGTTCATTTGTTCATATACACTAAACATTAGTATATCAAGTGTAGAACAAATTAGAAGTCTCAACTTGTGAAGCTTGAGCGTATAAGTCTCTTGGTGAAACCTTGAGCAACTAGAAGTCTCTTAGGTGTGTCCTTAGAGCATTGGAAGTCTCTTGGAGTTGTCCTTGAGCAAGGAAGTCTTTAGGTGAGTCCTAGAGCAGGAAGTCATAAGCAGGTGTGCTTAAGCAAGGAAGTCTTTAGGAAGAGTCCTAGAGCAGGAAGTCCTGAGACGGTGTGCTTGAGCATAGGAAAGTCTCTTGGAAGTGTCCTTGAGAAATTTGTAATCCTGAGTGATTATAGTGAAATCCCTTGGAAGTTCAAGGGGACTGGACTACTCTTGGGTTGTAGGAGGAACCAGTATAAAATTGTTTTGTGTCTGCTATCTCTCTTTTTATCTCTCTCTCTCTCTCTCTCTATATATATATATATCTTTATCCTTGTGTTTCTATACCTATCCGCTGCACTCAAACTCTGTATCAGAATCTGTACACCTCAGATTCTGAACAGCTTTTAACACTTAGAAAAAGAAAACCAGAAAAAGGCAACACAATTCAACTCCCCTTCTTGTGTTTTTCTCACCTTCATATGAGTCCAATGGAACTCTTCTAATCATAATTGAACGATTATTAATATGGATGGAAGTTGTTTAGGAAACCCCATTAAAGATGGTTATGGAGAACTTCTCTATCATCCATCCAAATCATGGATTTCAAGTTTCTCAGGTTACATTGCAAATACATATAATACCCTCCTTGTTGAACTTCCAAACTATTATGTGTTACACAGATTCCCTTCACTGCGTTAATATCCTCCGAGAATCAACTCTCACATTCCACAAGTATGTTAAATGGCAAACGTACCTTAAAAATCAAAACCATCGCCTGAAACTCTCTCTCTCATCTCTCATCTCACATCTCACACACACACATCTAATAGAATGAAGTTCTTTTTATTAAAAATAATGTAGTTAGAAGTAGATACCTCACAAAAGATAATGAAAAAACCGGTGGATATTTCTCAAATAATATGACTATAAGAAAAAAAGTAATCATATTATAGACACGGTACAAAAACATTATTTCCATTTGTTTAGGGGTGTGCATGTTTTACACCGAGTTAGTTTTGCTGAAATCTATTACCTAATCCCATCAAATTTTTTCGGTTTAAGTTTGGTAAAAAATCTATTATTTGTGTTTTAGTCGGAAAATAAACCAACCGAGTTATTTTAGGTTGGGTCATCAGATCATAAGACATAAAATACCTTTTCTAAAAAAAAAAGAGACATAAAATACTTTAAAAAAAACTACAAACATATATAATTAAATAAAATTATACTAGAATCTCGTAAAAATTCTAACACTTAAAATAAACTTTACAGTTAGAAATTTCAGCAATTGTATTAAAATACTTTTAGATCCTACTTATAAAACCTTAATCAAAGGTAACAAAAATAAAGTCAAAATTTTCACGGGTTGGATTCTCGAGTCCATGAATTTTCAAACATAAACCGGTATGTTATCCGAACCAAACATCTTAGATTTTGTTGAATTAGTTTGAATTCGTCCCAAACTTTTTTTTTTTCTATACCAAACACGCTTTATGTAAGGTTGGATCATTAAGTTGGTGTGTGTGTGTGTATATATATATATATATATATATATATATATATATATATATATATATATATATATATTCCTCTTCTTTGGGTGGTGTACGGTGTGCTATTTTCTTTGGTGGGGTTCTTATGGTACTCTGCCACCTTTATACTATTGATTTGATTTTCTATTTCGGTATATAATCGAACCGTACTATGAAAATCCACCTGTAAATTGGTCAACGAATTCAAAAAGAGCTAAATATTTGTTTGTCCACATAATATTTATATTTTTTAATTAAATTTAGTATCTATTATTTTTTTATCTTTTTTAATGATAAATATTAGTAATTAATATTTTCTTTAATCATCATAATTATATATCCACTTTCTCTTTAAAGTTGTAATTTTAAAAGACCACAATTCAAACACCCTATTTCTTGTGATGATTATTTTTACTTCATTTATTATATGTTATAGAAGAGTTATTGGAAAACAAAATATAAAATAATCAAAGGGTATTGTAGAAAAATTAACATTAAATATGGTAGAATTAGTTAAATTTTGCTTATACTCTAGACTACAAAACATGATTTCTTTGTTATTCATATTAAAAAACCTGAGGGAATATGAAATTAGGGACACAAAGTAGTCAGTATTTGTGGATATTCATGAATAAAATCTGCAATAGACACAACCGCACGAGACAAGTAACTTAGCATATATCTACAAATAAAATAAACATAAATTTGTACTATGTACCCTTGGATACATGTACCCGTTAGTAAATTAGTAAAATTACTAAATTACCATATTACTTAAATATAAATATTATTCTTATGAAAGAAACTCTAACCTAATTTCTTAATTTTACTTATTTTTTATATATTGATACTATTTTCTATTGTCAATAGAAGAGGAATAAAGTTACGTAAGTACCAAAAATTAATACTCCCTATGATCTTAAACATAAAAGAAAGTTGGATCAACAAAAATTGATGTATTTGATTCAAAATTTTACACAAATACATAAACTTTTATTGACCAAACTTTCTCTTGTAATTAGGATCAAGGGGCATTTTCTTTTGCATAAATGCATTTTTTTTATATTCGCAGATATTTTAAAATACCCCATGGATTCTTCAAAATCCAGTAAGTACCAGTCAAGCTGATATCTTCTGAAACATGAGACAAACACATATATTATATTTATCGAATTTAGTGGTAATAAAAAACTACTATTTATACACATAGATAGCCATTTCCAACTCTATGAAATTAAACTTTTATCAAAGAGACATGATAATATAATTTGTAAATCGTGTCACATTGTATTGGCTTAGATACATTAGATAAAGAAAATATAACACTCAAAACATAATTATAACTACGAGCATATTTAATTTAATCATGGCAGCATGTAAATAAGCTGGCTAGCTGGCTACCTTTGTACATATAACCCATAAGTACTATATTATTTATCTTATCGCTAAAGGGAAGAGGATTAATTCACCATTTATTTCATGGACAATCAACATACATAACAAATGCAGGCCTTCATTTTGCAAGAACGGCGGAGTAAGTATTCTCCTTCTTGACAAAGAAACTCACATTGTTTGTTACCAGAATGACCAATGCATTTACCAGTGAACAATCTACTTGGTTTTTGACATGGACCAAACATCGCTGCCGTTGCAGCTTCTTCAATTTTCAAAGGAAACAAAATTATTTTATTAAACAAATGAAGATTTACAACATTCTTATACTGTATATTTGGTTTTGCCAAACAAATTATTGAATTGGAAGTTATTGTTATCGCGTGTTAATATTTGATTCATACTAAATAGTATAAAAGTAAATTACACTCTTTTCCCCTCAAAGATGCTTGAATTACCTCCCCTCAAATGATAAAATATACACTTCTCTCCCTTCTTATTCAAAACATTTTAGAAAACATTTCACTTCCCTCCCCTAAGAGAAGCCTAAATTACATTCCCCTCCCCTCTTATGTTAAAATCTACACTTTACTCCCTCAATAGTTTTTTTTTTTTTATTTTTAATAATCTAGCAAAAAAATAATAATCTAACACACTTCGAAAAAAATAGTATTGCATGTCTATTTTAATATAATCAAAATTTGAATGCATACTTTTCGCTATTTTTTATTCACAGTTTCATAACATATAGTTTTAAACCCTGTTATACAATATGAAACAACCCAAAATAAAAATAAAATATGTGAAAAATTACTAAAGACAATAAAGTATGGTTATTTAAAAGTTAATTTTATACTCTAAATTATAAACTTAATAGCAAAATGTTTAAGTTTATTATCATTGACATTTAAATTATAAAGAAATGAATTTATTTTTCTTTAATGATGGTTCTAAATTAGTATACTACTCCGTCCCAAAATATAAGCAAAAATGAGTCAACATAAGTTGATGTATTTGGTACAAATTTTGAACCAAATACATTAACTTTTGTTGACCAATTTTTGCTTATATTTTGGGACGGAGGGAGTATATCATAAAAATATTTATTTATGTTAAAAATAAAATAAAGCTGAGTACATATGTAATTATTAAGGGAAGGGGTTGTAATTCAAGCATCTTATAGGGGAGGAGAGTATAAATTTTACATTTCAAGGAAAAAGAGTGTATATTTTAACATAAGAGGGGAGATGAGTGTAACTCAAATCTTAGAGAAGGGGAGTGTAATTTACTCATAATATAAATTATAAATCCTTAAATTGATATCATATAAATATCAAACTCTAAATTTTAAGGGTATCCTGCATAGATGTTTTTTTATTTTCCAATAGACAAAATTGAATATAAACGTACTTCAATTAAGAAAAATATAAAAAAAAAAAAAAAACTAAAATAAAGACTTACGAGGAGTTGAGAAAACAATGATGAATAAACACATGCGAACAAGTATTTTTCGATCCATTATAATGATTTTTTGTGTTTTCAAAATTTTTGTAAGTGGTAATTTTAATATATCCCAAGGTTTTGCTATTTATAGAGCTTTTGAAGTTCAACATGGAAGAATATTCCAACCATCAATTAACTTGGAAGGTCACTATGAATTGGATGTGATCCCTTGGCCTGTGTTTAGATATACTACTTCTATGCCACTTCCCAATATAAATTGGCCGTAGCCTTTGAGAAGTTACAACATGTAACTTTGAATTGGACACATGTTTTAAAATCAATAATAATTGTTCTCCTTTCTGAAAATATAAGTTTTTAGCTTCTATATTGAAAATTTTAGCCTGTATGTTATAGTTTTTTCTAGGTAAAAAGACTAATCATATTACAAACACGAAAAACATTATTATCATTTGTTTAGGGGTGTACATGGTCAATGGCGTATCCAGGACCCTAAGTCAGGGGGTGCGGAGTTTCTTATGGTCCTTTAACTTAATTTCATATAACGATTTAGTAATTTATCTTTTTTCATGTTATTTTGGTCATTTGGTCTGTTTGCATGTGGGTTTTCAAGCTTTAAGACTAAGATTCATATACAAACATGAGTGCATGATTATAGATTTGAATATTGTGAGTTCACATAGAAATAAAACCATAAATTTGAAACTTAATAATCCATATGCAGACAGATCAACAAGACCAAAATGACGTGGAAAAAAATATCAAATCGTTTACCTAAAAATTATATTAAGGGACCACAAGAGTAATTTTATCTAATATATAATTATTTAAAAGTATAGACAATATTAACTTAGCCGTAATTAGAAAGAAAAAAAAACTTAATGCACATTGAAAAAGTAAAATAATTTTAAGTTTCAAACATTTATGTATAGTAGGGGGAATAAAAAAGAGAACGAGAGAAATTATAGATGTAAAGAAGATTTAAAAAATGAATTATTGAGTAATATATAGTATATGTTTGGTTCTCAACGTAACAGATAGTAAAAAAGATTTATAAAGGAGACAATGTATTTGCAAAAGACATTCTTTACAATGAACTTGGCCTATAATAGTAAACTGGTGTGCATTGATTTGAGAACAAGTGTTCTATCCGTGGGTTAACGAGTAGAGTACAAGTTGATCTAGCCTTTTTTAGGAGCAATTAATATATAAAAAAATTGAGAGGAAAGTAAAAGTCCAAAATAAATTAAAAAAGTTGTATATGTATTCTGCGTTACTAAATAACTCAAAAAATCAGTGGATTAGGTGCAAACTAAATAATTCAGGGTGTGCAATTTCAATTAAAATAATATAACTAGTGTAACATTTAAAATCTCAGGGTGTGCAGGTGCACACCCTCCCATATAGCTGGCTCCACCCTTGTACATGGTTCTTTCTGCGTTAGTTTTGGCGAAATTTATAATCTAATCCAATCAAATCTTATTGATTTAAGTTTGGTTAAAAAATTGATTATTTTTCTTTTAGTCAAAAACCAAACCAACCTAGTGATAAACAAGTTATTTTAGGTTGGGTCATCGGATCATAAGACATAAAATATTTAAAAATTTAAAAATTTATAGAATTAAATAATATTCTATTAGTTTCTCATAAAAATTTGAACACTTCTAAAATTTAAAATTTCATCAATTGAAATAAATTAAAATACCTTTAGATCCTACATATAAAAGTTTAATCAACAATAACAAAACTAAACTCAAAATTTTAATGGGTCGGATTCTCGAGTTAAAGAACTTGCAATCATAAACATGTACATTTTTCGAACAAACAACTTCAGATATTGTTGAATTGGTTTGTATTTGTCCCAAACTAATTTTGTTTTCTACCAAACCTTGTGTTAGGTTGGATCATCAAGTTAAACCTTACCGTAAATACCCAACACTACATTTGTGAAACGATTTAAAAAGGGTCAAATACATTTTTTGTCCATTATATTGCTTTGTATGTTTTTAATTAAATTTCTTTTCTACAAAATTTCTCATCTATATTAAATTTGATAATTTTAGTGGCAATTTGTAACTATTCAACACCTAAATTATCTATTGGGTTACTAAACATGACACATCTTCATTATAGGTTGCTTTCGTCCTTCACCTTGCCCTCCTCAACTAACTTCAACCCTCCTCGCAAATCCTATGCGAGTTGGATTTTTAAAATTTCAGTTTGTTGTATTTTTTTTCTAAGCCAAGAGAAAGGACAAACATCAAGAAGAGTCGTCGACATCTCAACTAGGTTGGCACCCCGAAGACACTTTGATCCTATACCGCCAAACTCAAAAAAAAATTATTAAAAAGGGGAAAAAATAAACACAAGAAGGGGGACTAGGCCAAAAACCTCAACAATAAGCAGGAACAAAAAAGAAAAACAACTTAGGGAAACGATAATTAGGCAAGCCAAATCTGTCCCTAAAGAAATCCCCGCGAATAACCTGCGGCAACTCAGTCAGCCAAACTGCACCCTGAAGAGGATGCCCTATATTTGCAAGCTTATCAGCACAACATTTGCCTTCCCGATAGATATGCGAAGATATAATCTGAACACCGAGCCGAAGCGCATTATGCAACCTATTACGAATGGAAATAGGAACCAAAGAATCATTCTTAAACGACAATAAGGCACTAGAAGATATAACCATAGGAACCGTAGATGTTGTGCCATCCATTCAAAGTCGCATATTCCAAAGCATAGATATAACCCAAGAGTTCTGAATTAAACACTGAGAGGCTGCCCAAGTTACAAGAAAAGGCCCCAAGAAAAGTGCCCAAATGGTCCTAAAAAATACCTCCACAAGTTGCATTTGTACTAATAACGGAGCCATCTATGTTAACCTTCAGTCAAGAGGGGAAGGAGGCTTCCAAATTACCGTCATAATATCCTTAATTCTTCGACGATGTGGAGACACTGAGAAAGAATCAAGAAATGGCGAGTCTAAGGCAAGACAACAACCAGAAGAGTTATTGCCACTCGAAGTAACAGAATAATCAATTTTTACCTTTGCCGCATGAATACTAGCTTTGTCGATTGCTGAACCGAAGAGTGTTACGCGACATCCAGATAGCGTGCAACGTATGAACAATAGCTGCCACAAACATATCTGCAACCTGAGAAGAACAACGAGAAGGAACACAAGCCAAAATGGTATGAATCGAAGTAGCATCCACCATAATATTTAATCTAGAACCGAGCCAAAGTCATAACTCAATAGCGAACGGGCACCGGAAGAAAAGGTGGTTCAAACTCTCATCAACGCACATGCACAGAGAACAAACAGAAATTATCAAACAACCGCGACTAAAAAGATTCTCATCCGTGGGCATTTTCTGATGCATAATACCCCAAAAAATGAAAGAGTGAGAAGGCGGTATACAAGATTTCCATATTAGATCAACCCATTGAAGCGGAACAGCCAAAGGGCGCAAAAAGGAGAAAGCTTGCTTCGCGGTAAGAAGGCCATCCGAAGAGTGGGCCCAAGCCAACTTATCCAAGAGGGGCGAAACAGGCAAAGTAATAGAAGTAATGCGATCAGCGACCTTCGGATCAGCCAACACCTCAGGAGGAATATCCCAAGCACCCTGATCAATAACATATGCAAATGTGCCTTTAAAACGTGAGTGGTAAACCTGATCAATCAGAAGCAAATCCACCAAAGGTTCACTAAGCAAATTATCCGTCCAAAAGTGAATATTCTCACCATTACCAACAATCCGCACAGAATTAGAAATAACTGTGCTCATATGAATTTTAATACCTGACCAAACAGAGGACTTAAAGTAATGAGAAATTGGCTTTCCTAGCTTAAAATAACGCCTCTTAAAAAGTGAAGTCCATTGGGACTCCTCTGAAAGAAGTTTCCAACCAAGCTGTAAAATTAAAGATTCATTAATGAGACTTGTGGACTTGAGATCAAGACCCCCAGCCGACCACGGGTTACACAAAGTGCTCCAGGCGACGATGCAAATCTTCTTAGTACTAACATCACCACTCCATATAAATTTTTTATCCACCTATCCAACTCCGTAAGCAGCTTTCTAGGCCACATATAAACATGGAAAGAGTAAACCAGCATCCCATAAATAATCGACTTAACCAGCTGCACTCTACCCATAATTGAAAGCAAAGTTCCATTCCAAGTCGCAAACTTGATCTTAATTTTATCAGAAATAGGCCGAAAATTAATGCACTTGGGTTTTCCAACAAAAATGGGGCATCCGAGATATTGAAAAGGAATGGAACTTGGAGTGAAGCCAAGCCAATTAGCTACCATCTGAACTTTATTATCAGTCATCGAACCAGTAAAAAACCCGCTTTTGGCATAATTGATCTTCTGCCCTGACACTTCAGAATAAGAATTAAAAATACAGAGCAAACAACGGATATTCTTTTTGGTACCAGTAAAAAAATCACAATATCATCAACATATAAAATATGAGTCGGGAAAGCAACACCTCGAGCATAAGACATAGGAGTAAGCGTCCTAGCTTGGCTAGAGATAGTAATGGCACGACTGAGCACTTCCTCAGCAAGGCAGAATAATAAAGGCGAAAGCGGGTCACCTTGACGCACCCCACACATGCAACTAAAAAAACCAGCAACCTTGGCATTAACCAAAATAGAGAGACGAGCCGAGTGTAAAATAGCCAAAATCCAATCAACAAAGATAGCAGAGAAGCCGATCTTCCTCAAAACCGCAACCAAAAAATTCCAATCCAAAGTATCAAAAGCCTTACTGATATCCACTTTAAGAGCTAAGTTCCCCCCAAATTGCTTTTTATCCAGAATATTAATAGCTTTTGAAGCCAAAATGACACAGTCTGATATATGCATGTCCCGGATAAAGCTTCTTTGCTCAATGGAAATAATCCGCATGGTAATAATGGCCAACCGATCAACTGAAATTTTTGTAACAATTTTAAACTGAAAATTAGCGAGAGCAATAGGCCGAAAATCCCCCATGGTCTTCGCCCCTGACACTTTAGGAATCAACACCAGTAAATTAGAATTAAGATTAGGGAGCAAAATACTAGTCAAAAAGAATACTTGCACCGAGTTAACAATGTCAACCGCCACAATATCCCAAAACATCTGATAAAAATGACCACCAAAACCATTTGGACCCGGAGCCCTGTCACCATTAAGATCTAAAACCGCCGCCTTGATTTCCTCCATCTGAGGAAGGCGCACCAACTCTGCATTCTCCGCTTCAGACACCATAGAGAGAATAGAATTAACCACCATGTCATTCTAAACACAATTATTATCAACACTGAAGATAACATGAAAATAAGAGAGAACATGTTCCTCAATATCTGAGGAGTTAGTAATGACCGAATCCCCATCATGCAACACAGACCGTGCGAGCTTTAGCAACCCTATGAAAATAAGCCGTGTTACGATCCCCATGAATAAAATTTTGGTCCCTCGCCTTCCAAAGCTGGTCTTGACAAGTCAAGGCATTGGTGAGAATGATTTGAGCCTGCAACTCTTGAGCATAAAGATCATCAGTAAAACCATTTGTATCCAAAAGAAGTTGAATCCGATTAACCTCCTCTAAAGCTAACCTCCCTTGTCTATCAACATCACCAAAAAATGTACGATTCCATTGTTGAAAACTTGTTTCAAATTTTCCAACTTAACTTGCAAAGGAACCATCCCATTACCACGAACATTCCGGGTCCAAGATTCAGATACCAGCCTGCGACAGTCCTCATGTGTAGTCCATGATTTAAAAAATTTAAACGGCGTGGCATGGTGAACAGAGGATGGTGGTCTGATTGGTGACAGACTAAGGCACAACAAGTGGAGTGGCGCCAAAAGTTCAGCCGATTCTCATTACAAATAACACGATCGAGACGAAGAGCTACATTGTCCGTGCCAAATCTGCCATTAAACCAAGTAAAGAACGAGCCAAAACAAGGAAGATGAATTACCAGATTAGCATTAGTCCATTGTAAAAAATTCAAACAAGAAGGAGATGGTGGAGGATGACGATCACGTTTCTCATGGGCACCCAAAACCACATTAAAGTCACCAATGAACGCTCAATGACCATTGAAACAACCTTGCAGACGAGTGAGATCAGCCCAAAGCTTACGGCAGTTTAAATACGAGGTACTCGCATAGACAACAGCAATATAAACAGTACTCTGATGGCAAGAGAGTTCCAAAGCAACACACTGATCCGAAGCAAAAATAACAGACACATTAATATTATTTTCCCAAAGAGCCCATAGGTTAGGACGAAGAGCATCTCTATTATTACTACAGTAATTGGTAACACCAATACTTTGCCAATAGCAAGGAGGAATTTGATCAAAGGAAATCATAGGCTCTGCAATAAACATCAACATAGGTTTATGAGACAAATAAAAATTCTTAAGCGCCACTCTAGATAAAAAAAAATACATCAAATTATCTATAAATTATGTTTTTTAAGAAATTAATTTGATAAAGATATTATATAGCGAATAAAATATATTTAACATTCGCAAAAAAAAAAGTATATTTAACACAAAAGTATTATGTTTCAATGTAATAACTATTTAATGAGTATCAATTATTACTCCCTTTGTACATAATTCAACTACAACAACAATTGCAATATAACTTAAAAACATAAAGTAAACATATAAGATAGCATAGATGAGCCAACTAGTTTCTCCATCAAATTCATCCATGCACGCTATGATTTCTTCGTATATCCTTATACAAATCAAACTTTCCTGAAAAGTACAAACAAATATCACCAATGTAGTGTCTAACTCGATTGGTCCCTTGTTATTATACTGGCCAAACATAGAGAACATTGTTCTAGCATCATCATCGTTTTAAAGTTTCATCCTTGTGAACTTGATGTGTCCGTCTAAGTGTATTGTTCTCATAATTGCAATGTTAATCAAAGAATATATTATGACATTAGGTTATTAAAAATGAGATTGCAAAAGTTTGTTCATAAAAGGTAAATCGAAAAAGCCATGAACTTGAATCTTGAGCATATTGTAATATCCTATTTTATAGATTTTAGATCATGTTGTACATCAATCAAGTTGTATCCAACACATTTGCTTTGATATATGATTATTGCAATATCCTCTCAAATGAGAGAAAACAAACAATCTCTCTCTTTAAATTTGTATCACTCAGATACAAACTCATATTGTTGTAACCGGTCCAGTAGTGGCAAAAATCCTTTTTTTGAAAGGTCATTTGGAGAGACATTAAGCACTCAACACCTCAAAGGACTCAGTTGAGTTAGGATCTTTGAGAAGACGAGGTATTTTCATACTAAGTAGGTAGCTTCACAAAAATACCGAAGGTGCTTGTTGAAGTCAGAATGTTGAGTGCAAAGAACTTAGCAACCAGATACCTTGTGTATATCCAGTTAGGCATGACATCTGGTCATTGTAGTTGGATGATTATAGTGGAGTAAGTCCTTAAAAGTACTGAGGTGAAATCTCTCTTTGGAGGGAACTATAGGTAGTAGTCGGGTAGACTATGAACTAGTATAAACACCATGTGGTTTCCTCCCCCTTTCTCTATTTTATATAGATGCACAAAGTTCTTTGTGGTTTAACTCTAATAGTATGCTTTTCAATAGAGTTACATGTTTTTGTAATGAACAATATATGTTTAGAAAACCACTTAAGAATGATTTAAATAAAAATATCTTTTATAAAATGATTAAAAGAAAAAGTTTAAAATGGTCAACACAGTTCAAATTCCATTTCTTGTGTTTCCTCCACCTTCACGGTCTCATAACCAGTTTCTAAATCAAAAGGGTACAATTTTTTTTGTCCAATCCAATTATCTACATTTTAGCAAATTAAACACATTTTAAAGACACATGTTAACATGGCCTTTACTTTATTAAAGCTCTAATTTTAAATTTGGTTGATTATTTTATTTTTAGCTACACAATTGTTTGTTGAATTATAGCTATACAATGTTACCAAGCTTTATACACAATTTTTTGTTTTTTGAAAAATAAAAAAAAAAACTATTGCACATCATAATTATTTCATGCATCGTAGAAGTATGTTAAATTGATTTAAGGATGTGGGGAATCAATTTTTTCTTCTTCTTTTGGTAATCAAAGGATCTTAGCCCAAACAAAAGAAGAGGACTACAAAGAATTAATTCAAGAAATGAAACTCCTCTAAAATCATCAACAAACACCCTAAAAACAATCTAATTCTATTAACGCATCCCATATTTTCAACAGTATATGCACATCAATTTGTCTCATGATACACATGAGATATGTTTACTTCTAAACTTTGATAAATTAAATCTTTTATCCGCTTCATCCAACTCTAGTGTTTTAATCATTTATAATAAACTTCTACCACTTTCAAATGTTTTTAATCACACATTAACTATAAATCTGTCAATAATATTCTTAATTATTTATTGCAAATAAGAAAATTGGTTGAATGTAAATCTTTAAGGATTATAGAAAATAGACAAACAACTTCATCAAAATATTAAAAATTTATCAATTATGTTATTCTGTGTAAATAAAATCTTATTGTGTCAACTAAAAAGGAACCAAAGGAGTAGTTCATTGACAATAATTAATTTATTAAATAAGCTCAAAATTTGCTTAACAGTGATCCTTAAATCTATTCAAGTTATTGTAACAAAAAAAAAATCTATTCAAGTTATTGACCTTTATTAATATGTTATATCATTATATATGAAAAGCAACTAGTGCTACCGTCACACTCCCTATAAACACTTTTGGTTGAAGTTTAATGGGTCTAACCAAACTATATAGTATCCATAAATTTGATGGAACCCATATAAATTTTGACTAATAAAAAAAGGGCTAAATATGTTTTCTGTCCCTATAAATATACCAATATTTCATTTTAGTCCTTTTAAAAAATTTCTTCGCCTTTTAATCCCCAAAAAATTTTCCATCTTCACTTTTGATCCATCCGTTTAGGTAAACTCATATGTAGAATTCATAATTTTGAATAAAATTTTACATAATAGTTAAAATATTATAAGAATCTCTCCCAAAAAAATTAGAATTTTTTAACAAAACATAAATTAAATACGATTTTTTTATATTTTTGTGGTTAAAAATTCCTATTTAATACATGTTTTGTAAAAACATTCTAATTGTTTTTGGAGATATTTTTACAATATTTTAGATATTTCTGCACAATTTCGTTGAAAAATACAAATGCTAAAAAAACATATTTAACCCTAAAAAAATGCGTTGAAAGTGTCTGTCAATTCATAATTTACTTCATAGGCATTGAACTTGCTATACATGAATGAAATTATAGCTAGGTTTATTTTTTTTAGTAAATAGCTAGGTTTATTTGTCTCTAATATATATTACTCTCATAGTGGAGACGTTCGATTGGCATAACAAATGCACTTATGGCAATATATATTACTCTCATAGTGGAGACGTTCAATTGGCATAACAAATGCACTTATGGTTTATGCATGAACCACCTAATAAAAGTTTATTTATTCTGCAAAGATAATGACATACATCGTTGTCTTGTAAATTATTGAATTCACCATCGAACAAAATACATGGTATTTCACATGCCTCAATCTCCACCATTCCTTCTTCTGCAATTTTGAAATGAAACAAATTATTACTTTAAGCAGTATATTTACAACATTTGTTAAGAGAATTCTTATGTATATTTTTATTATTGCTACACAAAATATTGAATCGGATATTATTTTTAAGATGTATTAAGTTCCTAAGCATTGACCATATAAATTATAAATAATTAAAATGGCATCATATAAAAATCAAACTTTAAATTTAAAGGTAGACTTACGAGCATCTAAGAAAACAATAAGAAAGAAACACATGCCAACAAGTGTTTTCCTCTCCATTATAATTTTATCTTCTTGTGTCTCCAAAGAATATGTAAGTGGCAATTATGTGATATCCCAATGCTTATAGGTGTTGCTATTTATAGAGCTCTTGAAATTGAACTTTGAAAGTATTCAAACACCAATCTACTTGAAAAGTCACCATGATCTTGGATGTGATCCCTTAGCATATGTTTTGATATACTATTTTAACACCACTTCACAATGCAATTGGTCGTAACTTTTTAGAAGATAAAACATGTAGCTTTGAATTGGACGCAAGTTTTAAACTAGTAACCATTGTTCCTCGCTAAAACTATAAATTATATATTGGTAATTTTTTAACCCCATATGTTACATTTTGTGGGCAAATTAATATTTTAAATTAAAAACTCAAATTAAAAATTTAATATTAAATTGGTCTTTAGAAATCAATATTTGGAATGATTCTTGGTTGCATTGTGAGAATAACACATAAATTCAAACACCTCCCAACTTTCTTTATCAATTAACCAGTTGCAAAATAGATTGATAACAATACAGATGCATGGAAATAGACAACTTAATTATCAAAAATTTATTTATTATTCATGACACTGAAGAGATTTTGCAAATTCCTCTTATACAACAGTAATATGTGATACGAATTTAGTTGATTCCATGAGAAATGAAGGGTCTCACCAAGTGATTTTTCAAACAAAGTAACAAATGAAAGGATAAAAGAAATAAAAGAAGATAAAAAAGGAAGGTTGCACAAAAAAAAATAATGATAAGTCAAGAGAAACCACCACAATGATAAGGATATTTTCGTTATTATTGTTAGGATCCAAACATGTACTAATCCAAAAACCAATGAGGAGACATAAGTCATTCAACATCCACTGCAGATAAATTTCTATTTCATTTCAAACTTTTTCAAATGAAGTCACAAATGTTTACTTATAGCAAGACTTTTCTTAAATCTAAATGGGACACAAGTGACACTGCTCTCGAGACCCATATTGTGTATGATTGATCTAATGTATTTTGAGGCTTAAAATAACATTGGAGATGAGACCTTTTTAAAAGTATTATTATTTTATTAAAACTTTTATAATTTTTTTTTAAAAAAATAGAATAAACTCTTAATTTTGTCCATAAACTATTACTCTCTCGTCAATTTAGCTTCTTAAGTATATAAAAATAATATTTAACAACTAAAGTATATAATATTTGTAAATTTAGTCCTTAAAAATGAAAATTCATCATGTTAAATTAACAAACTACATATATCTTCTTTAAGAAATAAACTGAAGATAGAGTGATACTTTAGAGACTTAATTGATGATTTATTCATTAAAAATATTTATCTTTACTATGGAATCATATATTTTAAAAGCCCAATTTTGATAGTTAATGTAAATTTTTATTGTGTGTAGACAACAATGGAGTTTAGCAAATTTATTTGAGACCAAAATCGTTAAATAATTTATTCATATTAAAATTACACATAATTTTCTCAAAAGCAAAGTTGAACATAATTCTAATCTTTTAACAATAATTGTAGAGCTATTCTAAAAATAAAATAATATCTATTTTTTTGTTCCAAAGCTAAATGGAATAATAAGAAAAGGAGATAAAAACGAAAGACTAAAATCTACGGAACCAAGTTCCTCTGGAGTATGCAAGGAGAAATACTGTGAACCATGAGCTCCAAGGGATAAGATTCGCTGCAGTCAGAAAAATGATGCAGTCACACAGTCAAACAAACCACGACCATCTGATCAAATGAACAGTCTAGATTCATCTATCTAATTTTTCCACTTTTAAACTCACAACACTGGATTTTTAAAAGGAAAAATCCACATAATCAAAACACATCATTCAATTCCTACATCAACAAAAAAAAAACACATAATTCAATTGTCAGAAATTGAAAACTGGAAAATTGAAAACGAGTAAAATCTGAAACCACATAGTACAACGCTTAGCTAGGAAATCAACACAGTTTTTTCCTTCACGAAGGGTGTGGACAATATGGAAGAAATTAAATGAAGGTTGAGAAGATTCTTAATGCCTTGAATAAATGTAGCATACTTATGGAAATTGTAGTTGGTTCTTTGAGGATATGAAAATAGTAAGGGGAATCCGTGTAGCAAATAATAATTTGGAAGTTCATCTACTTAACCAAAATAGCCCTTCGTGAATGGCATGAAACTCAACTATTAGTATATTTGATGTACCTATAATGTAACTCGAGAAACCTAAAATTCAAGATCAAGACGGATGGCGAATAAAGGCCTCTAAAACTAGCTCTGATGGGTTACCTAAACAACTTACATCAACATTAATAATGGTGCAATTATGATTTGAAAAGTTCCATTGAACCCATCTATCCTCAAGATTAACAGTTAAGGATTCACAGAAGCAAAAACATGAAAGTGACATACATATTTCGGGCCTCCATGACAAAATGGTAAGAAGGGATCATGGTATTTGAAAGGCAGGTATAGTTCTTGTTTCTCCAAGACCACAACACCCCATTGGAGAAGATGTTGACATTATGAGAAGTAAGCTCTTTCTGGAGCCAATTAAGAACGTTTAGGTTAGAGAAAAACTCAACCAAAATAAATCCCAAAGCATGCCAAAGTTGGATTGAGGTTTTCCAACTCTAACGCAATGGAGAAAGGTTTCCTTATAGGAAAATAATCAAGTGCATAGGCTAGTAGGAGCAAGGTTTCAATGATGCAAAAGAGACAAAGTAGGGTTAAAGTTGTTATAGGCCAGCCACACAAGAAATTTAAGTTTTCCTGGAAGATTAAGGTGCCAAATCTAAAATGAAGAGATGGAGGTGGCTTTCATTTCCCTCTATGTCAAAAGCCTTGTAAAACCAACCTTGGTATGGTTGAACCCGTTGGAGTTGTTAGACCATTCGAAAGTATCTTTAGTGTTCAGATTGAAATGAAGTCTGAGGTTAATTATTTTCTCAATGATGGGTTAAGGCAGCTGAGTATGGAAGGATAATGGTATAAACTTAATTGATTTTCAGAGCTAGATCATTAATGTGCACAAAGAGGACATTAGCAGAAAGAGTGCCAAAGGAGGTCCAATGGCTATACCATAAAGATGACTCACTGGAACCAACACGCCAAGAGAAACCTTCTTTAAGAACATTCTTGACTTTAATAATGGAATCCCAGGTGGGGTAACAAGATGTAGTGGCGGAATGACTGGGAATTCAGGTGCTTGAGGTGTACTTGTGAGAGAGGATTCAAACCAACCAATGTTTGTTTGGTCACTTGAACCAACCAATGTTACCGTTGAAAGTAGAATTAATTGAAGAAAAAGGCAAAATAGAAAGAAAATACCAAGTGAAGGATTCAAACCACTGCCCAACCGTTGTGATAATTGTAATGCTTATGTATTTGTATTTTCTGGAACGGTTAAAATAATGTGAAAAATATTTGGAGGCCTAATTTAAGGCCCCAAGAAATTGAAACCTAAAGCCCTAACATCACTTGCCTTTGGCTAGGGACGACCCTAATATTGTAGTACATCATATTTTCTTAAAATAAATAAATTTAAGGAAAAAATTACAATTACTCACACATGGCGTCAACTAATAACCATTACATTTCCAAATTAAAACAAATTAAGAATTATTACAAACTAAATTAAAATAAAACAAAACTAATCTCAATTACTGAAATATGGACTCTCTTCATGCTCTTGAGGAGACTAGGGAGTAATTTGGATTTGGTAGACAAAGATGGCCTCAAGCTTTCTAGCGATGGCTCATACTATGACGTTTACCTATCCCACACAAGGTCAAATCTTTCTTGTGGAGACTCAGGAAGATTTGTCTTTCTACTTGATCAAACTTTTATAGCAAAGAAGTTTTGTGATCATATATCGAAACTCTTGAACTTGTTCCTTGTGTGTTCTAATAGTGTTCGTTGTTGGTAGAAAATGCAGCTCTGGCTAAGTTTCCAATCACTAATAAATACTCCCTCTAGTCTTTAATATAAGATGAATAAACAAAAAAAAAATATCAAAATCAAGACAATCATTCATTGTTGCAACTTTTTGAATATTTTTACAAATATACCTCTAAAAAATTGTGAAGCAATAAATACACATACTAATATTAAAAAGACAAACATTAAATAAGGGGTAGAAAAACCTTTTAAACAATAAATACACCTTCAAAGTTATGATATTTTCTTATAAATATGACCAAATTTTTTTTTTTTGAAAATTTTCATATATAGGACCGGAGGGAGTATAATGATTATGCATGTTTACTGATTAATTCTCCTAAAAAAGTAGTTAATTGCAATTTTATCATTTAAACGGTACACCCCCGGTCACTATTATAATAAAAAATCAACATTTTAGATTCATTTATTAAATAATGCATGTTGTCTATAATAAAGACTATATACTTCATTAATTTAATGAATCTAAAATGTAATTTTTTTCTTATAATATTGACCGGAGAGTGTATTCCGTTTGATTTGCATATTATTCTCTATCATGAATTCATTATAGACTACATGGTCATCGATATTTCTTAGATTTTGAATATACGAAAAAGTTGAGTATAAAACGTTATCCATATCTTAAGTGTGGCCAGTACAAGTTTCTTAATTTATTTGTACCATGAATGCAGGATATTTTTTTTTTTTTTGTATAATTCTTGTGTATTTTCATTCAAGTTTAGAGTTAAGTTGGGTTCTCACCAGCTAACAAATTTTATATAATTTGTTTCATCTAAACTAGATATAGACTTCTTCCCCTAAAAAAAAAAAAAGACTTTTTGTCAATTTTGGACCTAAAGAACTAAGATTAGGTTCTCTCAAAAAAAAACTTAACATAGGTAAAATGTAAATAATTAACGAAGACTAATTTTCAATTTTCGAATGGTGCATCAAAGTATGAAGCATGAGTGTGGTAACTTTTCAATTGTGCATTCATATGTATGTATCGACTCAGGGACATGCACCGTTTCATCTTTTAATATATATTTTTTTTTGGTCAAGTTCTTTTAATATTTTTTAGTCAACCTTTTAAATTTCAAGGAGTGATATATATAATCCATGCGTACGAACAGAGGAAAGAACATAAAATCCTGATTTATTTCATGAACATGAACTAGCTTTAATTACGTGAAAGATATTACAGCTATTTTTTATTGACAAGATATTACAGCTAGTTTTATTTATCTATATAGTGGCAAATTCAACAGCTACAATAGCACAACTCACTTAAGCAGGTACCATCGGGGTAACCTTCTCCAATGCAAGTATAGTCACAAATTTGGGTTACAACTGGGCCAGTGCATAGACCAACAAATCGAGAACTCTTTTTCATACATCTTCCTTCTGCATTTTCCATATAGGAAACAAAATATTTTCTTAATCAGTATATTAAAGTTTTTAGCTAATTATAAAAGTAGAAAATCAATTACGTTAAATATAAAGGTAGCTTACATACATGTTTTTCTTCAGAAAACAAAGTATTATTGTGATAAAAAAAATGTTTGAAAAGAAATTATTTAATATTTTCAATTAAAAGGTGAACATGCTATCTTATAAAAAAATTATATCTCAAAAGAACTTAGAAAAAAAAATGAAAAAATTACACTAAGGTATAGGCTTACGAGCTGCGGTGAGAATAAAGAGGAAGAAGCACAACAAAAGCAGTATTTTCCTCTCCATTATGATCTTCTCCTTCTTTTATTTCCTTAAAATATCTAACTGTGATATCCCAAATCCCTAGTGCTGCTATTTATAAAGCCTTAATTTGAACATGGAACAATACTACTTCCATTGGAAACCAAATATTGGTGTGGTCCAGCCAAATTATAAAAGGCAAACAATTAATTTTTAAGTGCAATGATAATTTTAAACTTAGAGTTTGTTTGGATGGAGTAATTAAAAATACTAGATAATTAAAGAAGCATAATTCGATTAAAATTAAATTACTTCAAATGGATTTCCTTTATTTCTATTATTTTTGTTTGGATAAAGATATAGAATTCTTCATTTTTAAACTTTGCTGGACTATTTTATAAATTTTACAAGTTTTATGATAGAAGTATAAGTATAATGAAAAGTGACCAATCAAGAAAAATTTAAAAATATAGGGACCGATTTACAATTTTTGAACAAATTTGGGGAAGAATTTGCAGTTTTTGAAAATTTTCATGGATGAATTTGCAAAATTCAAAAAAGTGACTAAATTTTTTCAAAGCTAAATTTATAAAATTTCAAATACCTCCCAAAAGTTAATAATTTGAAATTCTTTCTTACTCTATTCAATGTGTCTTGTATCAAATTAATTTTTTTATGATCCACCATGTGCAAGATACAGTCGTCCATTTCTTGAAATGTACCTCTCACGTTTTCACCACTTGTATTTTTTTTGAAAATTTTAATGATTCTCCAATAAGTTAAACCAGTTGAAAATATTCTTGAATGATATCATGTTGCATGTAACTACTATATCGCACACACACAAGTGTACGTATCTTATGAATGTAGTGGTCGTTTGGGTTTCATCATACTTTAGGTTATTAACAAAAGTTTGAGTGATACCAATTTTTATAAGACAAAACCTATATGTATTTTCTTTGGTATTTTTCATATAGTTCTCAACTTAAAATTTACTTTTTGTGGATGTAACAAACTTTTTTTAAAGAACTTTAAAAAAAATTATGAATTTAAGAAAATCATAGATAATTATAGGCTTAATTGATCAATCGGTCCTTTATCTTATTTGATTGTTGCAAAATGGCCGCATAGCTAAAAACGTCTTAAAGTGGTCTCTTAAGTTATATGTTTAGTCATCTCTGTTAACATCATAACCTTAAATGTTTAAGGTGAACCAACATTGTATGTGATCCACAAGAAAACTTATTAAAAATTTTAATCTCAAACCTATTTTATAGTGAACTATCAAAAACTATTTTTTTTTCTTCTCATTTCTTCATCTTCTTCCATTCTCTTTTTCATCATTTTCATCACATCTTCATCACCTAAACCTAGAAATTCAAAAACACCTAAAGAACTCTAAAAAAACAGTTTCATAATTTATAGCAGTAGCAATACACATAAAGAACTCTAAAAAAAATACGCCTAAAGAACTCTTCTTCTTCATCAACTAAAGAACTCTAAAAAAACAGTTCCATAATTTATAGTAGTAGTAGTAGTAAAATATGTAATTCATTTTTTCAAAAAATATCCACCCGAGTTTTTTAGTCAAACTTCGTCACTTCAACTTCGTGCATAATGTTTATTAAACTTTAATTTTATGTTTATATATTATAGTTTATTTTAGTAGACCAGCTGATTTTTATTTTAGCACCGCCACAGGGATAAAAATAAGGCTTTCTATATGATATCCTAAAGTCATTTCTATGTTTAATTCCTTGAACATTTCAAGACATATTGAGAAAGTTAAATACGACAGCGGCATTATTATTAATAAAAGAGGAATTTTGTCCTGAAAAAAATGTTAGTGAAATACTGATAGGCAACTATTTTTTAGAAAAATACATATTAGATAAGGTTGATCAGAAGTAGCTTTCTATCTGAAAGTTCAATCCAGCTAGACATTTGTTTCTTTACTAATTTTCTTTTTCTTAATAAAAAAACAAAGAAAAAGATTTGCACATCATCAAGGAATGCCACAAACCTGAAATTTATTAAGATAAAAAAGAGAAGTTTTTTTTGACAAGATAAAAAAGAGAAGTTAACAACATAGGGACCTAACTAAAACACATGAAAGATTCTAAAATAAATTTAGGTGGTAAAGTCCATAAAATCAACAATTTAATCAATGACTTTTGGTTGAAGCAACCTTTGTACGTACCTGCATAGGAAAATGAATGCCAAAGCCACCCCACCCACCCCAGGTTCTAGGTAGTATTCTATAGGAAAATGTTTATATTGGATTTGATAGAGGGTCAAATAGATGATGAGATATAGTAGGGTATAGGAATGGCGTTCTTTATATATATTATATATATTGCTCTGAAGAAATAAATCATATATGTTGGTTTATGTTGGTCATGAGAAGCAAGCAGAATTTTTTGGTTAGTCCGATAAAATTAGGGTACGACCAAGAGATATGAGGGGCGACCAATTCACTGTTCATCTTCCCCAATCGATCTCACCTTAGATTCTTCTCTGTTAGGGTTCTTCTTTCTTCTCACAATCACCACCTAATTCCATCCTTTTCACCATGAATCGGTTCACAATCCCATGGAAATTCCTTGACCTAGACACAAACCAATCCAACCCAGATAAATCCGCACCAATCTCGACCAAAAAACCATCAAAATCATTTGCCCATGCTTTAAAATCCAATGTTTGTGACATCCCTCTTTCGCAGTTACCTAAACTAGTAATCAAAGGGGATAAAACATCTATTACAATCCCGGAGGAAGAGTATAAAGCAGGACTGAAAGCTTGCAGGCATAATCTACAGGGAAGAATCATTTGGCCTAAGGGCTCCACTCCTTTAACTGTTGTGGCCTTGCGCAATAAACTAGCGGTTATCTGGAAGGACCTGGGGAGATGGGGTGTCTCATCTCTAGGGAAAGGATTCTTTGAGTTCTGTTTCTCATCAGTGGAGGATTTGAGAAGGGTAAGATCAGTTGGATCTTGGAACTTGGAACCAGGATTATTAAAACTGTTCGCTTGGTCAGGGGACTTCAATCCAGCTCTTCAACATAACTGTACGGCCCAGGTTTGGCTTAGGATTTATGGCCTCTCCCAAGAATATTGGAGACCAAAAATTCTCTTCGCTATTGCTAGTAGTGTTGGTTCCCCAATTTGTACTGACGAAGCTGCATCTAAACCTATGTTTGAGAGAACTTTCGGACAATTTGTCAGAGTTCTAGTTGATATGGATCTGTCACAGCCTTTGAAACATAATGTTCTTGTGGAAAGAAAAGGCTATGCTTTCTTTGTTGACTTTGATTATGAAAATTTACCTGCCTTTTGTGATCACTGCAAAGTAGTAGGTCATCATGTTGGAGTTTGCAAAAAATTGCAGAATGTGAACTCAACTGATACCAACAAACCAGATAACAGGATCCCTGTTAACAAGCAGCATGAGACTTTGCATCCTATCCCAAGAACTAACCAAGTCTATGTTCAATCCAAAGATGGAAGAAACCCTCAGGCTAACACAAAGGAAGTGATTGATTTGGAAGGAACAAGTGAACAGCCTGGTATGGTGAAATTGCCTGATCAGGAAGCAAGCACAAGCAAGGCTGGTCCGGCACAGAAACTGAAGGAACAAGATAGGCGCTTAGAGGAGGAACTGAATGCTGAAATCCAACACAATTTTGTAACAAGGAATGATGAAGAAGGAAGCTACACGGGCTCGGAGTTTGTGGATCCCACTCAAAATAATCAGGAGTCGTCATCAGGGGAGGGGGAAGAGAATTATGAGGGGGCTCCTACCAACAAGGAGCGGACAATCACAATAGTAGATGCGGCTGCAAACACAGATACGTTTGCTGAAAGAGTACAACACAATATGGAGTTTCTTAATGAGTCTTGGGCAAATATGGCTGAGGATGCAAAAGCTGAAGCAAGACTGTTAGAAGACATAGAAAAAGAACCTGACAATTGTCAATTACATGAGGAAGAATTCCAAGTCCAGATTTCAAAGCATCAAAGGAAACTTAAAAAAAAAAAAAAGCAAACTAGCAGGGATTCATATACTACCAGATCCAAAGGTACCCGTCCCAAACCTTTTAGATGAAGAGCCTTTATTGGAATGCAAGGGGCATGGCCAATGCTCCAACTAGATTGGCCTTGAAAAGACTTTTATCTGTAAATAAGCCTGACTTTTGTTTTATTGCTGAACCCTGGATCAGTTATGAAGCTTACCCTAGAGGTTGGTTCCATAGATTAGGATATAAGTTATTTGCTGCCAATTTCAGGAATGACTTATTACCAAATCTTTGGTGTTTTTGTTTAAACAACCTCCACCCTGATATTTTAGCCTTAGATGATCAAATGGTTGCTTTTTCTATTACCTGCAACAACATAACAGTAGGCATCTCAGCAGTATATGCTTCCACTAACCACATACAGAGAAGGTTGCTTTGGAACAAATTGCAACTCACTCAAAACCAATACCAGCTACCTTGGTGCTTTATAGGAGACTTTAACTCAATTCTCGGGGCTCATGAGCATAGAGGACAGACTACCCCTGCTAGAGTCCCAATGGCTGACTTTCAGCACTGGACTAATACCAACCATCTCATTCACCATCAACAAGAGGCGCTTTTTATACTTGGTGTAATGGCAGAAGTGGGCACTGAAGCACAGAGAGAAGGTTAGATAGATGCATATGCAATCAAAGTTGGATGGATATGGCTACATCTCTAACCTGCTCAACCCTTTTAAGAAACCAGTCGGACCACTACCCATTTCTTCTAGAATCTCAGTTGACCAACCACAGATTTACCTCTCAATTTAAGTTTTTGAAAATGTGGAGTCTTAACGACAGCTGCAAGGAAGTAATACAAGATAGCTAGAATGTCTCAGTTCCTGGCTGTCCAATGTTTGTGCTAAGCAAAAAAATCCAAAACCTGAAGAAAACTTTGAAGATCTGGAACAAAGAGATTTTTGGCAATATCCACGACCTAGTCAAAGCTAGTGAAAACACCCTGCAAGATTTACAAGCCCAAATCAAAAAATCTGGCCACACTGAATTACTCATCCAACAAGAAAAGAAAGCTTAAACTGACCTTGATCTAGCCTTAAGAAAAGAAGAACTCTTTTGGTTGGAGAAATCTAAGGTGAGATGGCACTTAGAAGGGGATAGGAACACAGCTTATTTTCACAGAGTCACAAAAATCAGGAACTCAACTAAACTCATTACTTTGATCAAAGAAGGAGATCACATTCTTACAGAACCGGATCAAATAGCCTCTCATGCCATTAATTATTTTAAAAATGTTTTTTGCACTAACACTGTTTTGCAGGATCATGCTTTGGTGGAGGAAGCCATTCCAGAATTAATAGATGACAGGGTGAATGCTATTCTAACAATGATTCCAACTATGGAAGAAATCAAAAATGTTGTCTTCTCTCTTAGTACAGATAGTGCTCCAGGGCCAGATGGATTTGGAGCTAGTTTTTATCAGACTTACTTACTGGGAGATAGTGAAGGTTGATGTCAGCAATGCAGTTCTGCAATTTTTCAATACTGGATGGATTCTTCCAAATTACAATGCAAATACAATGGTCCTCATCCCCAAAACCTCCAGTGCCGATACAATGGATCAGTTTAGACCAATTGTTATGGCTAACTTCAAATTCAAGATCATCTCCAAGATCATAGCAGAAAGGTTAGCTCAAGTGATGCCAAACACCATTTCAGAGGAGCAAAGAGGGTTCATAAAGGGTAGGAATATTAAGGATTGCATTTGCCTAGCTTCTGAAGCTGTGAATCTAATGGATCAAAGGGCTTATGGTGGAAACCTTGCTTTAAAGGTGGACATCAGCAAAGCTTTTGACACATTGGAGTGGGATTTCTTGCGTAGGGTTCTCAGGAAGTTTGGTTTCGGTGAAACGTTTTGCAG
Organism: Medicago ruthenica; assembly: GCA_018208015.1. Classification (NCBI taxonomy): domain Eukaryota; kingdom Viridiplantae; phylum Streptophyta; class Magnoliopsida; order Fabales; family Fabaceae; genus Medicago; species Medicago ruthenica. The sequence goes on from WNNG01000465.1 coordinate 122,670, forward strand.
TTGGATTGAATCTATCCTTCATTCTGCCACCATCTCAATCAACATCAATGGCAATCAGCATGGTTATTTTAGTTGTAAGAGGGGGGGTTAGACAAGGAGACCTTTGTCACCCCTCCTATTTTGCATAGCAGAAGATGTCCTCAGTAGGAGTTTGTATAATCTTGTTGAGCAAGGCAGCCTGGAGCAAATGGCTGGAACACAAAACACTAAGGTACCTTCTCATATTTTGTATGCTGACGATATTATGATTTTCTGTAAAGGGAAGAGATCCTGTGTGAAAGTTTTAATCGACTTATTCACCAAGTATGCTCAAGAATCTGGTCAGAAAGTGAATCACAATAAATCTACAGTTTTGGCGGGCTCTATTTCCACCACGAGGCTCAACCACCTCCTAAACATTATTGGCTTCAAACAGGGTACCCTACCTTTCAACTATCTAGGTGTTCCTATCTTCAAAGGCAGACCAAAAGCAAGATACCTGCAACCTATAGCTGACAAGATCAAGTCAAAACTGTCAGCTTGGAAGGCATCCCTGTTGTCAATTGCAGGAAGAGTTCAACTAGTGAAATCTGTTGTTCAAAGTATGCTGACTCACTCTATAACCGTCTATAACTGGCCAATCTCCCTGATCAAAGACTTGGAATGTAGCATCAGGAATTTCATCTGGTCCGGAGATATAACAAAGAGGAAACTTGTAACGGTAGCGTGGAAGAAGGTGTGCAGACCATATGACCAAGGAGGTTTAGGGTTAAGATCTATTCTTAAACTAAACTCAGCAGCTAATTTAAAACTCTGTTGGAATCTCTTACACTCTAACGACAGCTGGTCAAAGCTTCTGGCTGCCAGGGTGATGAGAAAGGGCAAGGTAATTAACTATCACATCTTCTCCTCTCTCTGGTCCAGTATGAAAAATGAATATAATGAAATCCTAGAGAACTCTACTTGGTTACTTGGAAATGGGGAAGATATCAGATTCTGGACTGACTCTTGGTGTGGGGAACCTTTCATCAACAGGGTAGACAGTAACATTGTGGATATAAATGCAACAGTGTCTAATTTCATTCAGAACTCACAATGGTTTTTTGATCAGGATTTTATAAGGAACTTTCCTCATTTGCTTCATCTTATTCATAAAGTTACAATAGCAACCCAACACAGACAGGATGAGCTGGTCTGGAAATCTTCAAATTCTGGATCCCTAACCCTTAAGGAAGCTTACCAGTTCAAGACTAGGCACTCCTACCAATCGATCTGGGCGAAAGATATCTGGTCTAATCATATACCTCCCTCTAAGTCCCTTTTAGTTTGGAGGATTATGCATGATAAAATGCCTTGTGATGACAAACTTAAAGAAAGAGGTTGTTGTCTAGCCTCTATCTGCACCCTTTGTGGCATACAGGAAGAGTCATCCTTGCATCTGTTCTTTCTTTGCAACTACTCACCAAAGCTTTGGAGTTGGCTATCCTCAATCTTACAATTACCTCTTCAGTTTACTTCCCTGGAAGAGGTTTGGAATCTTTGCCATAGAGGGTGGTCTCCTCACTGCCAGCTAGCAGTAAAAGCCGCTTTAATTTTTACTTTCAACGCTATTTGGTATTCTAGAAATGCGGCCAGATTCAATAACAAACTCATCCCTTGGAGGTCTGCTATATCAAACATCATCTCTGGAGTTTCCCTTTCTGTAGGTAATTCAAAGTTTCATGTTAGTTCATCAATGCTGGAGTTCTCTCTTTTAAAGGCTCTTAACTGTAAAATCAATCCACCTAGAGCCAACATGATTAAAGAAGTTTTTTGGAATCCCCCTATTTTACACTGGATAAAAGCTAATTGTGATGGTGCAGCTGCTTCTGGAGCTACCTCTTGCGGTGGCATTTTTAGAAACTCAAATGGTCAATTTCTAGGCTGCTTTGCCGAAGGTTTGGGTGCTGGAAACTCTCTTATTGCTGAGCTGTGCGGGATAATGAGATCTTTGGAGTTGGCAAAACAAAAAAACTACACTCATCTTTGGTTGGAGACTGACTCTAGGATAGCTGTTCTTGCTTTCAAATCTGTAGAGATAGTGCCTTGGCAGATCAGAAATAGATGGCGCAATTGTTTGGCTTACACTGAAAGCATAAACTTTATTGTATCACATATTTATAGGGAAGGCAATGTTTGTGCTGATAGATTAGCAAACATAGGACTAACTTTAACGTCTTTTCATTGCTTTTATACTCTGCCCTTGGAAGTGAGGGAAGCTTATGTTCACAATAGACTAGGTTTGCCTAGTTACAAGTTCTCTTTTGCTTGAGAGGGTTTTGGCTTGGTCCCCCTTCTCTGTTTGTAACAATCTTTTTGCTTATATTTTAGGTGTTGGAGCTGTGTGCTCCCCACCAGTTTATTAAAAAAAAAGAAGCAAGCAAATCAAACGTGAGTTTTACCATGGTAGATTCATTAATCTCCATGAGGGAACACAGACCCAAGCCACTTTCTATGAGAAGATAACAAACTACAGATCAAACCAAAAATAACTATATGAAGTTTCTAATCCAAGAATCCATAATTTTTAGGAGAGAAATAGGCCAAGTATACATGGCCCAATGAATAATTGATCGAATAAGTTGGACTCTTCCCATAATATAGAAAGCAGTGAACCTTTCCAAGCCAAAAGTTTTGCTCTGATTAATCAATAATTGGTTGAAGATAAATAGCCTAAGGCATGCCTTTGAAGATAGGAACCCTAAAATATAATTTTTGGGATGAACACCAAGTATACTCAATCTTTTAAATTTCACTAGTAGTGAGATATAACCCATAATTTATGATTTATTTCATTAACATGAACCAGCTATACGTGAACCAGATTACAGCCATCTTTATTTATATATATTTTCTATATATAGCTGCAAATTCAACAGACACATGCACTCCTGATTTTTGCAGGAACCACTGATTAAACCTTCTCCAAACCTGCAAATAACGTGACAACTTTTGTCTGAAATTGGGTCATTGCATTGACCATTGAATTTAGAACTCTTTACCTCACAACCTTCAATTTGCACCACAGCTTCTTCTTCGTTTTCAATAGAAAACAAAATATTTTTTTAAGCGAAGAGTAAATATTAATTTAACAACTAATTATTACTATTATTAGCATATATATATATATATATATATATAATGAGTTATTGATTACATAAATTATATATTTTTTTGTTACAAGAGGGAAGGAAAAAAAACAAAAGAAACAGAAGCAAAGAAAAACTACGTCCTATATTAGGACACTCTCATAGCATCAGCTAGTAAGGCTGGAAATAGACATGATAATGGTTGATGTACCATCACAAGACACTTTGAATGATTAACACCTAGTTTTGCAAGTATATCCGTCAAGTGTTTCCTTCTCGAAAAATATGATGAATGAAAATATTTCACTCCTTGTCCAAATACATCTGAATGAGTTCCAAGAGGTTCGCATAGTGATGAAGCCTCGACACTTCCTTTGACACTAAGTGCACTAAATAAATTATATTTGTATAACCATTTTGTGACTTCTTTTGAATGACTCTTTCTTATACTCACATTATATTCTTATGTTCTTTCTTTCTTTTTCACTTTTTATTGTTTTTGATCAATAAAAAGAGAGAAAAAAAAAAGGTTGTCACAAAAATTGTGTTGATTATAAAAGTAGAAAAGCTTTAAATGTGTTGATTATAAAAGTAGAAAAGCTTTAAAAATTGTGTTGATTATAAGGTATATTGCATACATGTTTTTTTTTCCCGAAAAAAGAGGTATTATTCTAATAAAATAAATATGTTTGAAAAGAAGCTATTTACTATTATCAATTCCCTCTGGTCACTGTTATAAGCAAAAATTGATATTTTATTTAGATTTATTCAATAAATGACGTATGTGGTATTTAATATAGACCACATACATCATTTATTGAATCAACCTAAAATGTTAAATTTTGTTTATAATAGTGACCGGATGGTGTAAAAAGTAAACATAATAACTTATAAAAAAATTATATCTCAAAAGAACTTCGAAAAATATGAAAAAATTGCATTAACGTACAGACTTACGAGCAGCAATGAGAACAAAGAGGAAGAAGCACAACGCAATTAGCACTATTTTACTCTACATTATATATTATAATTTCCTTCTTTATTTCCTTATATATTGATGATGAAATATTTATCTGTAAAATTAGGCTCGAATTCAAAAACAACAAGAAGAAGAAAATGTGAGTAAGTAATCATGGTTGATGTCATAAACATTTTTAGACCTACCATCTCAATGTTAACTGGTCCATAAGCATTTTTTAACGAAGTTGACTGAAAAATTGGGTAACAGTGTAAATATTATAACTTAAAGGATCAATTTGTAACAAAAAACAAACTTAAAGGAGCAATTTGTAACAAATTTTTTTAAAGGACTAACTTGATATAAACATCTAACTTAAAGGACTGGGTGAGATATTTAACGGACTAAATTATATCAATTAAGAACTATATTGTATGTGATTTCATTCAAAGAATTTAGCGGAAAAACTCATACACTTAGTATGGATAAGAGGAGCATGCAGATTAAAACTTACAATTTAACATATCAAATGTCATGACGGAGTTTTGCCATATGAGCTCCACTTATGGGGCATATTTGTATTTAATTTTAACTAATTCTATCTTTTAAGTGTTTGTTAGCTAACTATGAATAAAGTTTCTAACATATGTTTTTCAACGTATTTTCTTTGATTGGTTAAATTTACATGGATCATATCAAATTTAAGTGTGACCCACATTATTTAGTGTGACCTTTGTAAATTTAAATCAGTCAAAGAGAGTGTTTTAAAAATTGTATTATTTCTTTCGCCTCAAATCTGTCTCAAAGTTTCACACAAATTTGAGCCGAAATTTCATGAAACAAAAATAATAAACAACATTTAAAATCTATTTGAAGTCCGTCTCCAACTCTTCAAAAATACTTGGGACACAACACAAATAAAAGGAAAAATGCAGGATATCATGTTTTCCGTCCAATTCTATCTAAGTTTTGTATGGATTTGAGACGGACGGTAAATCAAAAATAACAATTAACACTTCTATTCATTATTAAATTCGTCTCAACTCTTCAGACACAACTCAAATAAAAAACAAAATGCAGGATATAATGTTTTTTGTCCCAAATCTATCTCGAAGTTTTGTATGGATTTGAGACGAAATCCGGTAAATACAAAATAACAAACAAAGTTTTTATTTAGTCTTAAATCCGCCTAAACTCTTTAGATAGATTTGTGACGATTGTTTAAAGTTGGACAAATTAGAGACAAATTTAGGATGAAACTTTAATAAATTTATTTTATCTTAAATCCGTCTCTAATCTGTTCGAAAATCAAACAAAGTTTTAGATTCCGTTTGAAATTTTCGTTCGAAAATCTAAATTTTCTAATAGTGACGTGCGTTAGAAAAATTTTGGTAGCCCTCGCTATATGCCAAAAAAAATTGATACCACTACAATAGGACTTAAATTACTAATAAAAAATTAGTTAAATCATATTAAATAGGAACAACACTGTTACAATATAAATAATATTTGACACTATTTCTTTTTTATGGAAAAATATTTGATCATAATATATGTCAAAATTGATATCTCTTTCTATATACAATAAAACACAATAATGTACACACGCTTAAATAATGTACACACACTTAAAATATATATTTTTCTATATACAGTTAACGTGCACATCTTTCCGCTAGTGTATATATACACGTTTAAGCATTTTTTGTTTACGACTTTAATTAATAGTTTATGGAATGAGTAAAACTAAGGCTTTCTATATGACATCCCAAAAACATTCCTATGTTTAATTCCTTGAACATTTCAAGACATATGGAGAAAGTTAAATACGACAGCAGTATTATTAGTAAAAGAACAATTCTTGTCTTAGAAAAAATGTTTGTGAAATGATGATAACCAACCATTTTTTAGAAAAATACATATAAGATAAGGTTGATGCAGAAGTAGCTTTCTATCTCAAAGTTTCATCTAGCTACAAATTTGTTTCTTTACAATTGTTTTTTTTTTCTTTTAAAAAAAGGAAGGAAGGAAGGAAGATTTGCACAACATCACAAAATTGATCTCAACTAGGTTTGGCACCAAAAGAATCACCAATCCAATGTAGTAAACCTCAAATCTAATAAAAAAAAATAAAAAAAAAAAGGAAAAACATGGGGCCTAACCAAAACCCATAAAAGAAAAGTTAACAAGATGAAATTTCTAATATAAGAGTCCAATAATTTTAAGGAGAGAATTTGGCCAAATATAGATATGAACACTATACACCAGCATACAATGAATAATGAGGAAATTGCACCGACCTTCTCTAAGGTCTTTTTAAATAATACAAACATCTTCTTTATTTTTAAAATAGACACTAACCTCCCTTAAATTCTAATAAAATAAATAGAAAGGAGTGAACTTTTCCAAGGCAAATTTTCGCTCTGATTTTATGAGTAATTAGCTGAAGATTAATAGCCTAAGGCACGACTTTGAAGATGGGAGTACCTAAGTGAGTTAAAAGGTAACAACAAGGATGGAAATAATGCAAGTTATAGTTTTCACATTTATGTTTACATTCAAACAATAATACATCATAAGGATCTTGAAACATATGATTCTTACATAAAAAGACATTAAATGGGGTATCTTCATCCATATAATGATAGAAAGTACATAGAAAATTACATGGTCATTGATATTCCTTAGATTTTGAACGCGAAAAAGTTGAGTAGAAAACGTTATGCATCTCTTAAGTGTGACCTTCATATTTTTCTTAATTTATTTGTACCATGAAACTGCAGAGCAGGATTAAAAAAAATTATAATTTGTTGGGATTTGCATACAAAGAGAGAAAGGAATGTAAAGTATGAAAATTTGATTATGCAACAACTTGTTTTCATTCATAGCTTCAATGCATATTTATACAACATTGTAAATGGATTTACAATCACCTAACTAGGCCCAATACTATCTAACTACATCAATTAGTTACTTGCACTGCAAGTATTTTAATCAAACCTTACTAACAATTTGAGTTAATAACAAACTCAGCTTCTAACCAACATTCTTAACCTCTAATTTGAATTATATCTCAATATAATTGTGTATTTTCTTTCAAGTTTAGGGTTAAGTAGTGGCTCTCATATGCTTACAAATATTGGACCTAAAGAATTAAGATTAGGTAAGATGTTACATAATTAACGACGAATACGCTTCAATTTCCGAATGTTGCATCAAAACATCAACCATGAGTAAGGTAACGTTACTTTTCGATTGTGCATCCATTTATATTATATCTTTAATATTAGAATTCTTGATAAAACTTATAGATGAGAGAAAAGTATAGAAAATAATATTTATTAATGATAGAATTGTTCATTACATGAAGAAATACAACAATTACATATCCAATTAGAAAAACTAATTAGTCAAGTTTAACAAATTAATCTAACTAATTACTATAACTAACTATTACATCTATTTAATACAAACATATACTAAGTTTATTTCTGATCTCGTGTATATTGGATCGATGTATATTCAATCAATGTAAATATACAATAGATTTTCCAATGTGATGGAGTTATACTAGTTCACGGAGGAGGTGGTTATCTAGTGAGATTACAGAGAGAATCTAGAGAGAACTCTATCAAAGAGTCGGTGAAAGCGGTAGAAATGTGCAACTTGTCCTTGTTGTGGCGCATAACCCCCTTTCTGTAAGGGCTCGTTTGCGAGTGTCTCCATGAAATCCGACGACTGACACGGGAGTTTTTTAGAGATCACATCAACGGTTTTTATTGATGGAGTAGGGCTCTTGTGCTCCTGTGCGGTCTTGATTGAGAGAGAAAGGAATCTGTTCTGGACCGGCCAGAAGGCAAACCAGACAGCGACACGTGGATATTAACGCCACCACTCCAAGGCGCACGCCAACAACTGTGCGCGTCGCCGCACCATAGCGCACATCCGTGCATCAAATACCGTACATGTGTCCTCTAAACCGTTCCCGAATCGCCGCATATTTCGGAGCAGTTATTCCCACGAGCGCCTATATAGGGGTGAGTTAGTTCCACCCCCAAGGTACGATTCACTTTACACACACTTTTCATGCACTCTTTCTTAGTTTCATTACTGAATTGAGCGTCGGAGTGCCAACGTGCCTACAGGTACCTTTCGTTTCACCGCGAAGACTCGTCGCCACCGTACCGAAACACTTTCCGTCACCATTGCCTCCATCGGTTCCTTACCAGACAGATCAGAATCTAAAGTAGAAACATTATGCTTGTGCCCAACGATATAGGTTGAGGCCTAGTTCAGAACATAACTTTTTTTTACTCAATCTTTTAAATTTCAAGTAGTGAGATATATAATCCATACCAATTAATTTTATTCTCAACAAAGGAAAAGGAAAGAGCATTGATTTCTGATTTATTTCATGAACTAGCTATAAAAAACGAAACAACTAGCTTTACTTATTTATCTATATAAGTTTTCTATATATAGTTGCAAATTCAACAGACATACATGCACTCCTGATTTTTGCAGGAACGCCCTGGTAAACCGTTCCCATGCTTGCAAATAAAGTCACAATTTTGGCCAACACATGAACCAGCGAAGAAATAACTCTTGTTCTCACAACCTTCAATCTGCACCACAGCTTCTTCTGCATTTTAGATAGGAAAAAATATTTTTCTTAATCAATATATTGAATTTATAACACTCGTTAATAAAATTCATTTTTCTTAAATAAAATATATAGGAGAGTGAAGTATTAATAGCAGAACTAGCACTTACAAAAATTTATTTTGTATATAGAGAGAGTGATGAGAGAAATTATGAAGTCACACATATGTGAAAATAATGAAAATTAAGGTGTTTTGTAACAAAAAAATAATAATTAAGGTGTTTATAAATGATGGAGAGTTTGAGACAGTTAGTTTGAATTTTTGGACCATAGGCATCCACACTTAAGAACATAAAGCAATTACTTTAATTGAATCTTTGCAATAATCCAACTCGTATATGAGTCAGATGTACTAACTAAAAAAAGAACTATAATTTGAATGGACTTGAGACTCAACAACAGTTAGCAAAAAAGAAGAGAGGTTTTATAAATAAACAAAAGAAATTAAAGAAACAAAGAAGAGAGAGACTATTCAAGTCACAAATGGGTAAAAAAAAAAAAAAGACAAGGATAAAAAAATCTTGTTTGGACTTAAGGAGAATTTTGACAATTTAGAAATTAACATGTGGAAACAAAGAAAACTAATGTGTTGTCTTCGTGAGCTTAACTCAGTTGATAGGGACATTGTATAATATATGCAGTGGTCGGAGCTCGAACACTGGACACCCCACTTATATTCACCTTGTAAGGTGATTTTCTACCCACTAAATCACTTGACCGAAAAAAAAAAAAAAAAAAACTAATATGTTTATAAGCGGTGAAGAGTTTGAGACCATTGGTTTAAACTTTTAAACTATGGACCTCTCCACTTAACAATACAAATTACTTCACTGCAATTGTCCTTTTGAACATTCCAAAACTTATATATTTAATCAGATCTTAATTAAGCTTTTGATAACTAACGATTAGAAAGGTAGAAAATCAGTCACATAAAAGTCTTTTTGGTTTTGTCATCTAAAAAGGTCTAACTGCGCCGCTTGTTGTCCTCCTGTCTTCTATTAATGTGTAAGTAATCATTCATATATATTAACATCTTTCAGAAGATTGGTTCAAGATTGTTGGTGCTTAAGGGTGATCCTAGTGAAGTTCTCATTTGATGCTTGAGAGAGGTATCACATAAAATTTAGAGTAGCTGTCATACATGTTTTTCTTTGATGAAAAAATAGCGTTGCTAGCATTACTCTTAAAATATTAATGTAATTAAAAATATGTTAAGTTTGACAAGAAGCTATTTAATATTTTCAACTAAAAGGAAAACATAATAACTAATATGCAAAATCATATCTCAAAAGAACTTACCACTGGTAAGTTACCAGTAGCTAAGAGAACAAAGAGGAAGAAGCTCAGTCCAAGGAGTGTTTTCCTCTCCATTATGATTTTTCACTCCTTTTTTTTTTGTCAATTTCTGAATTTTTGTTCAATGATCTTTTTCTCCTTTATTTCCTTAGAATATAAAACTGACATTTCACTAGGTAATGTTAGATATTGTTAGAGATTTGTCAGAATTTATTTAAGGGAGTTAGACTACACCGTAGATAGAATAACAAATAGAAGGAAAAATGCTTAACTAAAGGGTAAAATTGTATAGAGAATGAAAAAAAGTTAAACTACCGTAGAGTCGATATTGAGAATGAAGGTGGCTAACTATCATATACTAAAAACGTATAGAGAAGGGAAAAATTAGCTACCGTAGAATAGAAACATGTAAGGAAAAAATGTTTAACCAATATAGAGTAGAGACATACAAAAAAACCAATAAAGAACTAAATAACAATTGAACAACTAGTGAAACAAGTCAAGAAAAAAATATGCATGCAGAGCTTCAAGAAATCATCGTCATAATTTTGAAAGAAAATGAAGCATTTGCCGTGAATCTTGTGATGTTGTAAAAGGTGATAAAAATCTGCAAGTTTTATCATAAAATCAACTTTTCATAACAAATCTCTAGTGCTGCTATTTACAAAGCCTTAATTTGAACTTAGAAGAGTACTAGTTCCATAGGAAACCAATTGGTGTGGTCGAACCAAATTAAAAACATGATATGAACGAATATCATAATTAATTATATCAATTAAGAACTATATTGTATGTTATTTCATTCAAATAATTAACGGCAAAACTCATACACTTCATATGGAGAAGAGGAGCATTGCATATTCAAACTTACACTCTACGTTATCAAATGGCGGCCTCTTATCTGAGTTCCACTTATGAGACATATTGTATTTGACTTTAATTACTTCTATCTTTTTAGTATATCTATGAGCAAATATGAATAGAGTTGCACTATTTTTTTAACACATGTTTTTCAACACACTTTCTTTGATTGATTAAAATTTACATAGATCATACCAAATTTATGTGTGACTCACATAATTAGGGAAACCCGTGTCAATTTTAATCAATCAGAGAACACGTGTTAGAAATTGTATCATGTAATTTGTCTCAAATTTGTCTCAAAGTTTTGCACATATTTGTGACGAAATTTCATAAAACAAAACTAATAACATTTTATAATATGAAATCCATTGCAACTTTTCACACAAATTTGAGACACCACAAATAAAAAGAAAAATGTTAGATATTATGTTTTACATCCCAAATCTGGGATTTTGATTGAAGAAAGAGAGAAGAAGATGAAAAATTTGGGTTTTTGATTGAAGAAAGAAGGAAGAAGATGAATAAATCATGATTTTCTTTTTTAATTTTTTTAAACTTAGAAATTTATTTTAAAGTAATTACATGTCAAGTAAATGATAAATAAATTAAATTATTGACATGTCGCAGCCACATTGATGTTTGTGATCAAAAAATGGAAGAAAAAAATGATAACTTTGTGTAATTTTTAAAATGATGTGTGTTATTTGAACAAACATTTACATGACAACTTATGAGACAACCACATATTTACAAAGAAAAGTAGATACTAGTACGAAAACCAAAAACAATGGAGAGATAAAATAAAAACATAATGTGAGTATGAAAGATAAAATTGTCACAAATTAGTTGTACAAAGGTCATTTCTCATTTAAAATATAGAGTATCTACAAAAAAAAAAGATAAATGAGCTAATTGTTACAATTAAATAAAATAAATGACATTTGACATATTATTTCTATGGGTTTTCTATATACAGTGTTTGGTAAAAATAGTGGATAACTGATAAGTTAGCTGATAGCTTATAGTTGATGACTGATAGCTGATAGCTTATAACTGATAGTTGATGAATGATGACTTGTAATTGATAAGCTAGTTGAAGTGTTTGGTAAACTTAGCGGTTTAATTCGCTGATAAATGTAAAATGACACAAAATGACTTTTTTTTGTCAAGTAGTCTAGTGGCTAGAGCTCACACATTTTAAATGTGGAGAAGTGGGGTGTCTGGAGTTCGAACCCCGGCTCATGCATATAATATGCAATATCCCTACCAACTGAGTTAAGCTCACGGAGATCAAAAGGACATTTTTATTTCATAATAAAATTAACATCCATTAATATTTAACTATTTATAATTTAATAAGTTAAATTTATTAATTTAATATATCTTTTTATATATTATTTAGTATATCTTATATTTTATATTCCAGTATTTATTTCCATTTTATTTTAGTATAATTAGCGGTTCAACCAAGTAATAAATGTAAAATGATAGGATAGAACTTTTTTTAATTAATAATGAATTTTATATCAATTAATATTTAATATATTTAAAATTTAGTAAATTAAATATATTAATTTAATGTGTCTTTTAGATATTATTTTTAAAATAATTTTTAGTTTCTAAAATCTTATTATAATATTATTTTATTTCAGTTTTTATACTTAATAAAAGTGAAACATCAAAAAATAAAAAATTGAACGTAACTCTCCTATAATTGTTTTTTTGAATGTGAGCCTCCTAAAAGAACTGAACGTAACAACACTTATTATCAACCTTGAAATCTGAAGTTTAATTAAATGTAACATTTTTTTCTTAAACGTAATTAAGTATTATAAAGGATTAAAATGGATTTTGAATAAAATAGTAAGGGTAAAAGTGGAAGAAAAAATAATAAGTTATAAGTTATAAGCTCAAACGCTACTTGAAATAGCGTCTGAAAAATAAGTTATAAACTCGTAAAATAAGTTATAAGCTCTGGATGAAAATGTTGTAACCAAACATGGTTTTTTTTGTCATACGAGTTTATCCACTATAAGTTATACGCTATAAGCTAGCTTATATGCACACGTTTAAGAATTTTCCACTTGTAGTAATAGTTTACGAAACGAGTAAAACTAAGGCTTTCTTTATGACATCCCAAAAACATTCCTATGTTTAATTCCTTGAACGTTTCAAGACATATGGACAAAGTTAAATACAACAGCGGCATTATTAATAAAAGAGCAATTTTGTCCTAAAAAAATTGTTTGTGAAATGCTGATAAGCAACCATTTTTTAGAAAAATGCATATAAGATAAGGTGATGAGAAATACCTTCCTATCTCAAAGTTAAATCTAGCTTCAAATTTGTTTCTTTACAATTGTTTTTTTCTCCTTAAAAAAATAACAAAGAAAGATTTGTATAACGTCAAGTAAATTGATCTCAACTAGGTTGCCACCAAAAGAATCATGAATCCAATATTATAAATTTCAAATCTATTAATATAAGAAGGGGGAAAAGTAAGGAGAGCCTAACCAAAACCCTTGAAAGAAAAGTTAACAAAATCTAATGAGCGGAAGATCAAGTCTGTTACAACTAAAGTCTTCTAAAACAAAACTAGATCTACCAAAAACGACCAAAGAAAGATAATTGATCAGCACAACAATTTCCTTTGATAAATATATTAGAAACGAAAAAATTAATTTGCTGACATAAGTGAAGAACGTTCCCCGACCAGATTTCTAGTTTTAGTAGAGCTTGACAAGATCAGCCAAATATAAGAATTCAAATATATATATAGGCCCGTTCTTAGGCAAGAGCAAGGAGCTCTATGGAGTCGGGCCTCCAGTTATGGAGGCCTCAAATATTTGTAGAGATATGGGTATAATTGTTGGAGAGTAAAATAAAAAAAAAATAACACTTTTATCTACGGACAAAATCTGTCAATAAAGGTCATTTTTTCGTAGGTAAAAGTCTGAAAAACAACAATTTTGTCGTCAATTATTCATTGTCCATATGTAAGTATCTAATTGTCTGTAGGTAAAAGTCATGTTTGAACATATGTTCATAAATTTAACTACAACTTAATTATTTATCATTATAAGTGGTGTTGGATTTTTTTTTCAATTCTTTTTAAATGAAAATTGTCAAAATTACAATTGAGCCTCTAAATTGTCTAGGACAGCCCTCTATATATATATATGAACACTATAGACCAACATACAATGAATAATTGACCGAATAAGTTGGACCCTTCCCATAATATATATATATTTATTTCATTAACATGAACTAGCTTTACTTATTTATTTATGTATGTTTTCTATATATATATATATATTTGCAAATTCAACAGACACACATGCACTCCTGATTTTTGCAGGAACCACCTGATAAATAGTCCCCATGCTTGCAAACAAAGTCACACACTTGACTTAGAGTTGGGCCAACGCATGAACTAGCGAGGAAAGAACTCTTTTTCTCACAACCTTCAGTCTGCACCACAGCTTCTTCTGCATTTTACATAGGAAAAAATATTTTTCTTAATCAGTATATTGATTTTCTAACACTCATTAATAAAATTCATTTTTCTTAAATAAAATATAGGAGAGTGAAATATTAATAGTCATCAGAGACCTATTTAAGTCACAAATGGGCAAAGAAAAGGAAGAAAAGAATCTTGTTTGAAATTGAGGATAGTGTTGACAACTAAGAAGTCCAGCATATGTGGGAGCAAGGAAACTAATGTGTGTATAAGTGGAGAGTTTGGGACCATTTGGTTTGAACTTATGTATTTAATCAGATCTTAACTAAGCTTTTATAACTAATTATTACAAACTTACGAGCAGCTAAGAGAATAAAGAGGAAGAAGCTCAATCCAAGAAGTGTTTTCATCTCCATTATGATATTTTTTTTGTTCAATTTCTGAATTTTTGTTCGATGATCTATAATATTTTTCTCTTTGATTTCCTTAGAATGTCTAACTTCGATCTCCTAATCCCAATACTGATAGTGCTTCTATTTATAAAGCCTTAATTGAATTTCGAAGAGTATTAGTACTCCCACTGGCAACCAATTGGTGTGGTCCATATTAAAAGCAAAAAATTAATTGTGGTTGCAATTTAAAAAAAATAAATAAACAAAAAAAACTGGTTTCTCATTTGATGCAATCTTATTTAAGACGTGTCAGATATTAAATGTGAGTACCACTCTAAATCGGAAACGTAATTATCAATTTTACTCTTACGGGTTTTAGATTATTTTGGCGCACTATGTTATTGGTACGAAGTTTCCCTTATCGTTTAACAATGATTAATCTCAACCAGATTTTCTCCATACACATAAGTCAAGAATCAAATCTTTGATACTCCCTCCGTCCCTATTTATAGGAGTAGTTTACAAAAAAGTTTTGTCCCTAAATATAATATTATATACAAATTCCTAGATGCATTAATTACTTTTTTCCAAATATACCCCTTATTAATACTATAAATTTGTCTTGGTATATGAAAAGTTAACATTAAATATATATTTAATTAAAGGTAATTTAGTAATAGTTACACACATTTGAGATAACTTTATTATTTTAACAACTTTTCTTAATACACGTGATTTTTGTAAATTACTCTTATAAAAAGAGACGGAGGGAGTATTTGTTTAAGGAGTAACCATTTGAACCAATTTATTGTTGGTTTATACGCTTTGATTAATCTCACTAAATTTAGCCACTCATTAAACTATATGGGACAACTTTTTGTCGAGAGTACACACTATCAAAAATACCATTGTCCTACTCTCTCTCTCTCTCTCTCTCTCTCTCTCTCTCTCTCTCTCTCTCTCTCTCTCTCTCTCTCTCTCTCTCTATATATATATATATATATATATATATATATATATATATATATATATGTGGGCATATCAAGTGAGAATGCATTATGTATTAGAAAATGATAAGAATAATTGTTAACCCTTAGATTAGTTTAGACGGTGGAGATTAAAAACTTTAATTTAAAGAACATGTGTGCATCCCCTTATTGTATTATTTTTCCACTACCCATTCATCTTCATCACTCTCCCTCGTCGAAATTTTTTTAAAGACTGTCATCTACAATTTTCATAAAGCTTTATTGACTAGTTTTGTTTTTGCCTCGCCACCTCACCTCTCCTGTTCTGGCGTCGGCGTTCTTGTTGCTGTCTCCAGATCTCGACTAGTGAGTGAGAAAGACAGCCGGGGATAGAATCTTGTGAGAAAAAATCACTAAAATAATTTAGTTTTGGTGAAGAACATCTTCATAGGAAGAAAGATAAGATTATGAGTTTTCAAAAAACCATTTTCATCATCATCTTCTAAGTTCTCAAATACACCTTCATGCTACAAATTTGATGGAGAATCAATCAACACAGTAACACATATGCACATTGTTGACTTTTGTTGTGATGCAGTGACAGAGAATAACTATATTCTAAAATATAGAAATGATATCTATTTGATGATTTTTTTAATTGTTTTTTTATTTTATTTTTGTTTTTTTTATTCAACTGAGTTAGGTTTATGTACTCCCAGTTTTTTTGTTTTTCATTTTCCATAAATGAATAATAAAAAAAAATACAAAAATTTTCATAGTTAAATGAATTTAATATATATTCCAATTCATATTATCTTTATTTTAAATTCAAAATTTTTTGTTTGAAGAAGGAAAATAACATGTAACTCTTTTATTCGATTGCACATATGCTATTTTTTTTATATGTGTATTATTTTTATTCCGTTTAAAAGATGTATATTAATTTTAGTTCTACAAAATATAAAAATTATAGTCAATTGGATGAAACAACCTTAATTTTTAGAGAGAAGCCTCCACGTTTTCTCTTTCTTTTTCCTCACCAATCGGAGATGGGTGATTCAGGGCCATTTTTTTTAACCAGAAATTATCCTTCTCCGTCGTTTTCCTTCTTTTTTTTATCTCAATAAGTGGTTATTAGACATATATAGTTTTTCTTTCCTATTTTCTCCTGATTTCTTAGTGTAAGTGGGATAGATGTTGTTTGGTCCATCATCTTTTGGTCTGACATTGTTTGATTTGCTTTGATTAAAATAAGTGCAATGTTGTTTTGTTTATCGTTTTGTTGTTGTTTTGTTCTTCAATTTGTATAAATGAATATCTTTTGTTTTAGTAATAAATATGTTGATATAAAAAAAAAGAGAGAAAGTGTTAATGTTGGGAATTAAAACTAAAAATAGAGGGAAAAGGACATCCATTCTCATTGATCTAGTTGTACATAATAAACATTATGCAAATTGTGAAAACAATTCTATATTCTTTGTAGGTTTGTACGGTTCACTAAAACAATTAGGCTTAAATGTTTTTCATCCAATAAACAAATATTGTAGTTCGATTGCTGTTTCTTGTTGAGGTGTTGGTTCTGTTGGATTGGTAGTTCTCTTTGGTTTGACAAGTTTGATTGGGGGGTTGAGTTTGATTAAATTTCACATGTATTTCATTCAATAAAATAGTGTGTTAGAATGAAAGAGTTTCTAGGGACATTTGATTGACATGTATGTTATATTAGACTTATGAGTCTAAAACCAAACAGTTTTTTTTCTTTTTCATGTCTATTATTTATCAATTGTGTATCATTATATTGGTTTAGAAAATTTAAATTTAAACAAAGAAAATATAACACTCAGAACATGATTAACACACACACACACATATATATATAGGGCTGCTAATTTACACACACCTAAAAACACCAACGTGTAAATTAGCAAGCTACACTCACCTAAAATCATTAAGGTATAAGTTGTTAACTTACACCCACTTGATTATTTACACTCGTTTTTATAAATTTTATCAAATTGTTTACACCCACATCACTAATTTACACTCACTTTCATCATTCCAAATATTGTTTCCTTAAAAGTTTGTCCCACCTTGTACTAAAAAAACATGTAATTACACTATCTTGTATTTACACTAATTCCTTATGTTTTGAATGAATTATTGATTTTCACTTGTGACTTTTTAATTCAAACTTGAATAAAAAAATGTTATTTTTTTATGAACATGTTAAATTTTTATGTTTTTTCCCTCAATTTTTTTTTAAAGAACATTATGTTAATTTTGACCGGCATGTTAAATTTTTTATGCATGCTTATTAATTGTTTGCAAAAAAAAACATTGTGTTCATTAATCTCAACAAATTGACAACGGATGTTCAGCCGAGAAACTAGGAAACAAGATATGTCATTTAATTAGTTACAAAACTACCCTTCCATTTAAAATTAAGTTGAAATGGGTTTTTTTTTTTGAAAAAAAACAAGTGGGTATAGTAGCTTGCTAATTTACACCTTAGTGTTTTTAGGTAGATGTAAAGTAGCAAACATATATATATATATATACTATATATATTGGTCAAGTAGTCTAGTGATTAAAATTCACCTTTAAGGTGAATAAGTAGGGTGTCTGGGGTTTGAACTTCAACCCTTGTATATTACAATGTATTATCTCTACCGACTGAGTTATGTTCACGGACACAATTAATACATATATTTAATGAATTATCTCTCTTCAAAAGGGAATTGAATTAATTAGTGATTTATTTCATGAACATGATAACGTAGCTTAATTATCTCTATAGTACATCATAGAGTCGACATGTTCAACAGACACAAACACATTTTTTATATTTTTGCAGGAACCACTGAGTAATTTTTCTCCTTTCCTGCAAAGATAACATTGTTGGTTGGCAGGTTTATCAACGCATACACCAAAGAACAAACCACTCGGTTTCTCACATTCCTCAATCTGCACCACACCTTCTTCTACAGTTTCCAAAAGAAGGAACCATAATATTTTTCGCAAGCATTATATTTACAATACAATAACAAAATTCTTATATTTTATTATTTGTATTACACAAATTTGCAATCACATATTAAGTTTTAGACAATTAACTATATGAAAACAAGAAAATTAGTTACAGAAATTTAAGAATTAATTTATATACTACGTCATAATATAAAATATTATATATTGTCAATCAATCACGAATAACAAACTTCAAATTGATATAATATATGTTTTAAGGTATAGCTTGCTTATATTTTTTTTATTTTTTAATAAAAAAGCATTGTAGTAAAAAAATTATTATATGAGTTAAGCATTTTTTTTTTGAAAGAATATGAGTTAAACATAATAACTAAAAAAATTATATTTAATATGGACTTACGGGAAGATAAGGCAACAATGAGGAAGAAACACAAGACAAAAAGTGTTTTGCACTCTATTATCATTGATCTTTTTTTTTTGTCTCCAAAGAATATGCGATACGTTCCAATGTTGATAGACGTTGGTATTTATAGATCCCTTGAAGTTAAATTTTAAAGAGTAATTCAACCCTCAATCTACTTGAAAAGTCACTTTTAATTGGATGTGACCACTTGGCCTATGTTTGGACTTTGGATATACTTCTTCAGTACCATTTCGCAATGAAATGTACACAAGTTTAAGAGCACACTTGTTTTTCCTAGAGTGAACATTCTTCTTCTTGTTTTTCTTAGAGGAACTATGGCAATAGCGAAGCTAGCTATTTTCTCACTAGGGGTCAAAGCTAAATAAATAAAATAAAATATATTTTAACAGTTTTTTGACAATTTTTATTGCTAATTAAACTCTATTTGTAGTTGTTTAAGAGATCGAAAGTGTCAAAATAATACGGAATACATCTATTGAAGATGTGGATATATTTTGGACTTTTTATTTTTACTGATTTTTGACAAATAACCTCTTTCGGAATCCCTAGATATATATTATTAGGATAGCTAATTACAAAATATATTAACTTAGTCAAAGAAAAAAAAATTGGATAGCTTGAATACAAATAGTTTCGCCCTGAACTATAAAGAGTAGGGCCACATCTCAATCAAGCCCCTTTGCTCTACTGCAAAGAAACAAACAATGTATTTGATCCTCTTCAGCAGATTCGTACATTGAATAAACGTCAGACAAAATCAACCCTTGAAATTTATAAATCTACATATTATGTTGTTGATTTTTTGTTGTTGTAATATTCCAATTTTATATTCTAAAATTTATATTAGGAACATTTTCAGACTAATTATTTTGAGAGTTCTATTCTTGAAAATAAAATATAAAAATATTCTATGCACTTTTATATTATTTACTTTCTTAATAATAATAATAATAATTTCTATTACACTCTTCAATATAGATATTACGAGGTCAGTTTTTTCTATATTTTTTTCTTTCTTAATAATAATAATAATAATACCTTCCTCCTTCAAAATAATAATAATAATAATAATAATAATAATAATAATAATAATAATAATAATAATAATAATAATAATTTCTGGCAGGTTGCGTATCTCAACTACTTTGAGCCAAGGAATAAGAAATTGGAGGTCCCGTATTCAAACACAGACAAAAGAGTAAATGTAATCTAACAACTAACCACTAACATTTATAATTAAAAAAAATATTATACTATGGAGATGGCGTTGTTGAGGACAAAGTCCTTATTTGATGTTTTAAAGATCACAAACATTCTATAATTGTTTTTTAGCTTGTTATCTACTAATGTGTTTTGTGAGAAATGTTTCATAAGAATGTTCTTGTTAAAGAGAAGAACATTTTAAGCTTTCATCTGAAGAAAAACATCATCATCAAAGCAAAAGAGCAAAAAGACATTCATGAACTTTTTGTTACAAACATCAAGCACAAAATATTCCTTATGTCTCACCAAAAGAAGATATAAAGATACATTTGACAATATGACATAAATAGAAGGAATTTAATGTGTCACAACAAGGCTTTGTTTTACAAAGAAAAATCAACATTGAATGGATGAAGAATTTCGAGCCTTAAAAGGAAAAAGAAAATAAAACAATTTCAGTTTACACAAGAAGAATGTTCTTGAGAACGTTCTGGTGAAAATACAAAGAGAAACAAGTGACATCATCAATATGACATCATCTATGTGACATCATCATATCACATCAAAGAAGCCACCAGATCACAGCTGGTCTACACCACGCTTATTACTTCAAATTTGTCTGGAACTAAAAGAACGTTCTTGAGAACATTCTGCCTTTGACAGATTCACAATTTTGGGCATTCTTGCACTCCAAGCAACAAATATCAGCACATGTCTCTTTGGGATACGTACTCAAACAGCTGTTTATGTAGTGGCCTCCAAGCTTTTATGCTGCTATAAATAGAGGAGCTCGCCAAAGGAATTGTCAAGAGTTTTACAAAGAAATTCTCTCTCTCTCTCTCTCTCTCTCTCTCTCTCTCAAGTGAAAATTATCACTACACTCAAAAACTCTTCAAACAACAAACAAACATCATCCACCACTACATTCGGATCACACTCATTCGAGTTTTTTGATAAAACCTCAAACATGTGTTGAGAATTTTATTTGTTCCAAAACCCATCTCTTCATACAAAAGTGTATTGTATTCTCAAGTCTATTTGTTACAATAGTTTGAGAAAGAATTGTTCCAACCTTTCTTGTGCGAAAGCAAAGAATTGTAGAAGCCTGCAGAGGTTGATAATACTGGATGTAACGGACTGATCTGGTGTGATCAAGACTTATAGTGTCACGAAGAACGTTTCTTGTGGCTTGAAACTATAGTGAAAAATCTCACAAGAAGTGTGGGGACTGGAAGTAGCCTGGTTTGGGTGACACTACTAAAAAAATAGTGTTTTTCGGACGGAATTTTCGGACGGATACGTTTTCGTCTTAATTTTTCAGACAGATTTGGGACAGATTTAAAGGAGCGAAATTTTCGTCCCAAATCCGTCCCAAAATCGTGTGAAATTTTTATAACATATCAAAACAAGATTTTTTCCCACAAATTTCCCACGAATTTCGTTAAGAAAACAAATCCGTCCCAAAACCGTGTGAAATTTTGAGACGTATTTCGGACGGCTAATTGGGAAAATTTCATATCCCACTTATGTAAATTTTTTTCCCTCGTATCAGCATATGCTTCTCTATTTCTCAAACCAAGTTTCACACTTTCATAACCCTAAAATCAATTTCCAAATCAATTTCTCAAGCTTTTCAATCACTTTCTTCCAAAAACCAGTTTTACTATTTCTCAAGCTCTTCAATCAATCTCTCAAGCTGTTCAAGTTTTGCTTCCCATCTCTTCAGATTTGAGGTATTACCATCCACTCTCTCTATTATAATATGTGTTCTCTTCAACAAATCAGTCATGTTCCCATAAACTTGTACCTGATTCTTGGTTCAATTTCAGGGTTTATTTTCTTTTACTTATTAGGGTTTTTAGTGTGCTTAACTACCTAGAACTGGATTCATGTTTGCTGTTGAAATATATTCTGGGTTTTGTGGGTTTTTGTTGTTCCAATTGGGTCTTTCATTTGTGGGTTTTTGTACGTTGTGGGTTTTTAATTTTGTATGTTGTGGGTCTTTCATTTTGCTGTTCCAATTGTGGGTTTTTGTACGTTGTGACTTGTGGTTTGTGATTTGGGGGAATCTTGTTTATATTGTTAAATTGTGGTCTTTCATTCAATTAAGTTATGGGTTTTTTTATATGATGTTGAACTATTGTTAGTATGATAAAGGGGCTGATTTGTGGTGTAATTGCTTCATTCATTTGTTCATTAGTTGAGTTAGTCTTCATGTGGCAGGTTGAATAGAAACATAGGTATTGCACTTTAATTGGTTTATGGTATGTGTGGTGAGTAATCAGCCCCACTTTCAAATCCTACTAAGTTTATAAAACACTGTCATGATTGTTCCTCTTGTTCTAGTATTTATTTGCATAACTCTGTTTTGTGGATGAACTTTTGAAAGTAATCTGGATAAAATTGTGAGTAATCACTTGTTGTACACATATACCCTGATTTTGCATAAAAAATTGGTTGCTTCCATTGTGAAGCACAAACAGGATCCAAAAACTGCTATGTCTTAGGAGGTAAGCTGATTGGTGTTTTGCGGCCAGTTGCTATTTTTTCGCGTGCTGGAAACTCTGTTTTCGCGTCTTCTGTTAGTGCTGGAAACTTTGTTTTTGCGGCCAGCTGGTGTTGGAAACTCTGTTTTTTAGTTTTAGTTTCTGTTTCTGCTGTTAGGCGTCTTTGCTGTAGTGCTGTTTTGTGTTTTTGTGGCGTTCTTCAGCTGTCAGGCTTGGTTGTGGCAGGGTTGTTTTGGTGTTTTTATGGCCAGATTTGGTCTGATGTTAGGCGTCTTTGCTGTAGGCGTCTTTGCTGTAGTGCTGTTTTACGTTTTTGTTGTTAGGCGTCTTTGCTGTAGTGTTGTTTATGCTGTTAGGCGTCTTTGCTGTAGTGCTGTTTTGCGTTTTTGTGGCGTTCTTCAGCTGTCAGGCTTGGTTGTGGCAGGGCTGTTTTGGTGTTTTTATGGCCAGATTTGGTCTGTTTTTCTGTTTGCTTTTTCCCTCGCTTCCTTCACTTCTTGTGTGGTTGTCGATTAATAAAATTTGTCGTTAAAAAAAAAAGATATATTAGAAATCAACATAGAAAAAGGTAAATTGTAACTAATATCCTTATATCATGGTCAGACCATGAATTTGCAGTAAAATATAGCACAGCCTTTTGGTTAAATTAACATTTTTCATGTCTGAAGATAGGCACAGTCACAAATTTAGATTCTATTCTAGCACTGATTTAAATGTGAGATCACACTCACTTTTAAAATGTTCATAAAATATATATTACATTTTATTTTTTATCTTCTAGATTGCCACACTTGCTTTTCTTATATACTCATGCAAGCTTGCATATGCTCGTGAAAAGTCATAATGTATATATACTCACATCACACATGCATAATAACACTCTAGTGATGAATTATTATATGAATAAAATAAGAGAATAATTTTGAAGTATTATTAGTGTAAAACTTATTACATCATCTATCAATCACAATCCACCATTTCTACGATCTTTTTAGTTAGAATTTTAGTGTAAAACTTATTAAAACATGATATTATTGATGTTGTGATGGTTTATTACTACTACTGAAACTGCGTTGATAAATAGATATTGCGCTGATTGTAGGAAGTGTGCTGATATATAGATATTGCGATGTTCAATAGTAAGTAAAAAAAAAAGCATTATGATCTGCTGCATTTTTTTAGTGAGCTGCTGTTAAGTTTTTTAGTGAGTTGTTGTTATGATCTGCTGCATTTTTTTTGTGGGCTGCAAAATAGATGTCCCCCATGTATGATTCAGTGAGCTGCTACTGAAAAGCAAGTAGTATAAATGATGTAACTATAAGCTTATTGCATCATATGTGATTGTTATTGTCTCTTATGTTGTGTATTTTTATTCTGATTGTTTTTGTTTTTAATTTATGGTTTGATTCTTCTTCTAAAAATCTCATCATTCTGTACATGTCTTTTTAATTTATGAATGTCAATATGCATGGAACTTGTTCTCTAGGTCACTATCATTTATTTCGAAAAATAGAAAAACAATGGATAATGGATTAATTTTGGCATTGTTCTATCTCTTGGGATGCAACTCTTGTTTCAATAAGAACTTGACAGAACAAGTTAACACATTGTGAACAGTCTTGTAATATCTAGGACATCATGGACACTTTACTATAGAAGTTATGAAATTGCTAGATTTATATATGCATTGCTAAATTTATTCACATGAAACAGAATATGGGAATTCCTGAACATCGAAAATGGATGTATAAAAGACTTCTTCCCAATCGGGCAGGAGTGAGAACAGAATTTGTTAGTGGTGTTAAGAATTTTATAGAACATGCAATTAGGCAACCCGAATTTACAAATAATGGGGGTAAACTTAGGTGTCCATGCAATAAACATAGAAACAGAGATTTCTTAACTCCTGGTGAGGTTATGGTCGATTTGTATAAGCATGGTTTTAAGCCAAACTATTGGTGTTGTGATTCTCATGGGGAGAGTTCTTTAAGCTCAAGTAGTAGAAATGCAAATAACGTGAACAGAGAAAGCACATGCAGCCAGTCGTCAAGTTTCGAGTCACAAAGAAATTCTTACGAGGCTATGATTTTTGATGCTATTAGGCCAGAAAATTTGGACCAATTTGAGCCACAACCGGAGGAACCTCCAAATAGGGAAGCCAAACTTTTTTATGATTTGGTACAATCTGCACAGCGACCATTGTGGGAGGGCTGTGATACCCACTCAGAATTATCTATGGCGGTTGAAATGTTGACTATTAAATCTGACGGGAATATATCGCAACAAAGTTTTGATGAGATACTTAAAACTATGAAGAAGACTATGCCTAAGGATAACTTTCTCGTCCCTAATTTCTACAGAGCAAAGAAGTTGGTATCTAAACTAGGAATGGAAAGTAAACTAATAGATTGCTGCATCAATGGTTGTATGTTGTACTACAGAGACGACCAAATGGCCAAAGAGTGTCGATTCTGCCATGCTCCAAGGTATAGGGTAGGTAAAGGGGGTAAAGAGTTAGCTTTAAAGAGTATGCATTATCTACCGATCACACCAAGGTTAAAGAGACTATACGCGTCAGCAAATTCTGCACGTTATATGAGATGGCATTATGAGCACCAACCAGTTCAGGGCGTCCTTGAACATCCTTCTGATGCAGAAGCATGGAAGCATTTCGATCAAATGTATCCAGAATTTGCTTCTGAATCACGCAACGTGAGACTTGGATTATGTTCTGATGGATTTACTCCTTTTGGTCAATCTGGTTCACCATATTCATGTTGGCCTGTAATTGTGACTCCATACAACCTCCCTCCATGGATGTGTATGTCTACTCCTTATTTGTTTTTGACAATGATTGTTCACGGCCCTGATAATCCCAAAAGTAAGATAGATGTGTATTTACAGCCGTTGATTGACGAGTTAAAGCTATTGTGGGACGAGGGTGCTTTAACCTATGATGTTTCCAAAAAACAAAATTTCGTAATGAGAGTTGCGTTAATGTGGACAATTAATGATTTTCCCGCATATGGAATGTTGTCAGGATGGATGACAGCTGGAAAATTGGCATGTCCTTGTTGTATGAAACACACAAGCATTCTGATTGAAGAATGGTGGGAAGTCATCATGGTTTGATTGTCATAGAAAGTTCTTTCCAACTGAGCACTCATTTAGAAGAAATAAGGATGGATTTTATAGGAACAAGGTTGAGAGATCATAACCACCTCCTAGGTTGACCGGGGAACAAGTATGGAATAAAGTTCGGACAATGCCAATGATAATTGACAATGATGAAATTCGAATTCCAGGTTATGGAGATGAACATAATTGGAAAAAACGAAGCATTTTTTGGGAATTGCCTTATTGGAGCACTAATTTGATTCGACACAATCTTGATGTCATGCATATTGAGAAAAATGTATTTGATAATGTGTTTAATACTGTTATGGACATCAAAGGAAAAACTAAAGATAATATAAAGGCAAGAATGGATTTGAAATTATATTGCAAACGCAAAGACTTAGAATTACTTGAACAGAGTAATGGGAGGACCATAAAGCCCAAGGCAAACTACACATTTACTCTGGAGCAAAAAAGAGCAATTTGTGAATGGGTAAAATGTTTAAAGATGCCAGATCGATATGCTTCAAACTTGGCTAGATGTGTTGACATGAAGGAAGGAAAGTTACATGGAATGAAAAGTCATGATTGTCATGTGTTCATGGAACGCTTACTTCCAATTGCTTTTACCTCATTACCAGAGCAAACATGGAAAGCTATAACCGAACTTAGTCAGTTCTTTAGAGATTTATGCTCAACGTCAGTACGAGTAGATGATCTTATTAGCCTTGAGAAAAATATTCCAATGGTGATATGTAAATTGGAACGCATTTTTCCTCCGGGTTTTTTTGACTCAATGGAACACTTACCCATTCACTTACCATATGAAGCAAGAGTTGGAGGTCCAGTGCAATATAGATGGATGTATCCCTTTGAGAGGTATTATTTTCATGCACCATAGACATAATTTTTATCTTATTGTCTACATCAATAGTTCATTTTTTTTTTTGTAAATTTTGTGTTACAAAAAAATTCTTTATTTATCGCAGATTTCTCCATCACCTTAAAAAGAAGGTTAAAAATAAGGCCCGTGTTGAAGGATCAATAATTGAGTCATACCTTATTGAGGAGATTTCTCAATTTTGCACGTATTATTTTGAGACAAGTGTGCAACCCAACAATACTAGCATTGGAAGAACGAGGGGTGATGATGATTCGGCACAATCTTTATTTCCCATTTTTAATTTGCCTGGTCGATTTGCCGGTGAATGCAAAAGTCGTTTTTTGGAGGATAAGGAATTTAATGCTGCCATGAATCATATATTAATCAACTCTGATGAGATTCAACCCTATATTGAGTAAGTACTTTCTAAAATAAAAACTTCTTTTTTTCCTAATTGTGATAATTATAATTGAATTAAATTATGTAACAATAGGATCTTTGTTGAGACACTACACATAATGCATCCTAATATGAGCGACGAACATGCTGATAAATGCATTGAAGAAAACTTTGCAGCATGGTTAAAAGATTATGTAAGTATATTTTGAAAACTTTTCAGCATGTTGGTTACATATTATTTTTTACGCCTACTTTTAGTAACACTCTTATTGTTGGATGATTTTGAATAGGTTGACAATCCTTCAAATAATGTGCTAGATCCAAGTATACATGCTTTAGCATGGGGTCCTTTAAGAATTGTAAAAACATGGCCTATTTACTTTGTGAATGGCTTCAAGTTTCACACGAAAGCACATTCAATTGGAAAGTCTACTATGAATTGTGGAGTGTGTGTTAAAGGTACGGGCTATGGTGAATATGAAAATGACTTTTACGGTCAACTTGAAGAAATAGTACAAATTGAATATCCTGGAAAACCACTGAAAAAGGTCGTGTTGTTTAAATGTGAGTGGTTTGATCCAACAATTGATAGAGGAACAAGGGTTAATAAACAATATGGAATCATTCAAATTCGACATAATCGACATTATGGGAAGTATGATCCATTTATTGTTGCAGATAAGGCAATTCAAGTTTATTTTGCTCCACATCCAATATGCTCTACGAGTAATGCAGATTGGTGGTTTGTAATCAAAACAAAGGCAAGAGGTGTGATTGAGGACCAACAAGTTGTGACTCTGCATATCAAGAGGATTTTCTGGATCAAAATATTGTTGGCATCTCAGTTGACATAGATTTACCTGTTACTTTACTAGATGTTGAGGGAAGATTTGATGAGGTTGATGACCACGAGTTGATAATTGATGATGCCATGGACGATGACAATGACGACGATGATGAGGATGAGGAGGAGGAGGAGGAGGAGGAAGAAGAAGAAGAAGAAGAAGAAGAAGAAGAAGAAGAAGAAGAAGAAGAGATAATGAACGGTGGTTGGTGAGCGAAACAAGGATGAAGGGTTTAGGGATCAAAGTGATAATAAGGAATGTATTTGTGTATTTTAATATTTCTAATTATTTTATTACTATGTTCAGCCTTGATGTTTTACTATGTTCAGCCTTGATGATTTACTAGTTTTTATTTTGATGTAGTTATTTAGGTAGTTAATCAAATTGTTTTTTTAGATGTCTGGAAGAGGTACTAATAGAGGTGGAAGGACTTTATCCTCTCGAGGCCGACACTCAACCTCTCGAGGCCGACACTCAACTGGTAGAGGGAGAAATGTTGTACAAGTTACACCCACTATGCCATCTCCACAGGTATCTCTAAATCAATCATTATCACATGCACAACCTACGCCATCACCACACATAAACACTATACCATCAGCATCACCATCACCAACTCAAACCCCAACACCAACTCCGACCCCATCAGCTACCATACCTCAAAATTCTGAACAAACTTTGCCACACACTCAATCATCTGCCATTGAACCCGATGAAGATGAAGGAATTGATCAAGAATGCCTTTTGGAAATAGAGCCGTATGGAAATGAGTAAGTTAAATATTATACTTTTGAGAAAGTAACTTATTTTTTTGTAGAGAATAATCAATGCATGTATATTAACAATTTGAATTAACAGGTTCAATCCATCAACTGCTATTCGTTTCTTGACGAAATCCATTAAGAGCAAATTTGATTGGTTCTGTCCTACATGGGGACATGCAGCTCTTGACCATAAAATGTTATGGTTTACTGAATTTAAGGTAATAGACAGTTATTTGGTAATTGATAGTTAATGAGTAATATATTTCAATAAGAAGAACACTTAGCTACAATGCTTTAGATACAGTTCAACCGGTTCTTAACATAAATTTCGCTAAACGAATTTGTTTTAATGGATACAAAATGCC
Source organism: Medicago ruthenica (assembly GCA_018208015.1). NCBI lineage: Eukaryota > Viridiplantae > Streptophyta > Magnoliopsida > Fabales > Fabaceae > Medicago > Medicago ruthenica. Next base: position 151,876 of record WNNG01000465.1, read on the forward strand.
TTTGCTGACGTAAGTTTTTGGCAGTTATGATGAATATTAGTGCAGAAGAATACAAATAGTGCACAAAGTTAGTTATGATTTACTAAACAATTAAAGGCACTCCTAAAAATTTTGAATTGCTAACATGTTAATTGGGTGCAATTTTGTAGAAGTATTGTAAATGGGAACCTAAATATGATGCTAGGATTCGCCAAATTTTTGAAATCAAGGGAGAAGGTAGATTCAGAGGTATGATGTATCAAGAGAGGGAAAACTATGCAGAAAATGTTGAATACAAGCCCAAGTACATCCCTGAGCCAATATGGAATCAATTAATACATTATTGGGCATCCAATAAAATGTTTAAGAATTTATCAGTGGCAAACATTGCAAATCGTGCTTCAACTCAAGGTAGCTCCATTCATACCGGTGGTTCTATATCTATGGGTGAGCATGAACATAGGATGGTAAGACACTTGATATTTCTTTACTTGACCCCATTAATTTGTGAACAACATATTGGAAATTTTTTCATTGAAGTTATCCAAAAAAATGTAGGAGAATGAAACAGGAGTCAAGCCTGCTATGGAGGAGGTATTTGCTCATTGCCATATTAGAAAGGATAAGACATGGGTTGATAATAGAGCTGAGCAAGCCTATGTAAGTAGTTATTTAACATTACATATTTAATTTATCTATAATTTAAGTTATGATAATAGAGTTGAGAAAAGATAGGTTTTAATTTATCTATGATTTTACTAACATTACATATTTATAATTGGTTGTAATTTAAATGACTAACAAAATTCAAAATTGTAGGGAGATTTTAAGAAGAGAAAAGCGGAGCTTTTGGAAATATCTATGTCTCAAAATCAAGAGGAAGAAGGATTGTCTTCTGAAACCCATCATAATATGCCAGATGACTTGACTATTTGGAAGGAAGTAGCTCCCAAAGGTAAAAAAGGAAAATTATATGGTTTAGGTTCCATAGGAACAAATGCTTCAAAATATACTATTGGTTCATGCTCAAATGCCTTTAAGGATAAAAACATAGAACAAGAGCTCTTAAAATGGAAAGAAAAGGCAATTGAGCAAGAACGTATAAACCTAGAGCAAAAACAAAAACTGGAGCAGCAACAAAAAAGAATTGAGTCAAACGAAAGCATGCTTGCAGCTTTATTTGAAAAGTTGAATATGCCATTGCCTCCAAACTTTGCTTGTGCGACACCTATGCAAGATGAACCTAATGATGTTGGTGAAACCTCTAATGGAAACAATGCTGATAATTTTGGATTTGATTGATGAGTTTGGCCTAGCTGATTTTATGTTGTCCAGTTGTTTTGTGGTGGTTGTTGCTGCTGGTTTGTCTTTTTTTTTTTGGGAATTATGTGTTTGATTGCTGTTGTGTCTTGTATTTGACTTTGTCTTGAGATTTCCTTTTGGTTGGAGTTATGTTTCCAAACCTCTTTACCTTGTTTTTTGGCTATTTACTTTTTGAGGGCAGTTGTTGTCGCCCATGTCCCTGCTAGTGCACTTGAGTGTGTATCTGTTTGTCTCGTGTTTGATTATGTTATCTTTTGATCAAAGTATTACTCAAATTTGTGTTACTTTACTTTTGAGTATTGACTAATGGACAATTTAGTCATGTTAGTTTGTGATATATTGTGCTAGAACATCGAGCACATATATGAATCTAGTTTGTATAACTTTGTTTCAGACAATGAGCATTTGTTTACTCTTGAATTATTGTTTATTTTTATTTGAATCTAGTATGTATTATTGAATATAAATTTTACAGATTTGAATTTATATCAAACTCATTATAAAATATTAATTTTGTGGCAATTTATGAAAAAATTAAGCTTATAACCTCGTCTGAGAAACGTGGAAAATATTTTAAAGCAAATTAAATTATTAGTCTTGTGGCAATTCTCTCACAAATACTCGTTTGAAAAGTGTTAAACATTGAAATTTAAAAGTCAACATCGAATGCTTAATTTCGTCCGAAAATTGTTGGAAAATTTAACTTAAATCTGTCCCAAAATTGTAGGAAGTTTTAACTGAATTCCGTCCGAATTGCGTAGGAAATTTTAACTTAATTACGTCCGAAAACCGTAGGAAACTAAACTTAATTCCGTCTGAAATTCGTCCGAAGATTAGTCCAATAACCCACAAACTTAAATTTCAGACTTTGTGTGAAAGCCGTGGGAAATCCGTCTGAAAAATATTTGGGACGAAATTTGGGACGGAACTATTATTTGCGACGCGGTTATTTCGAACAACGCCTTGTCTGTCCGAATTCCGTCCGAAAACATATTTTCGTCCGAACTCCGTGGGAAATGTCCGTAAATTCCGTCCGAAAACCGTCCGAAATTCCGTTTGGAAATGACCTTTTTTTAGTAATGTGAACCAGGATAAAAACTCTTGTGTCATCTTCTATCCTTCTCTCTTTATTTGTTTAAACACTAAACACACATTATCACCGTTATAATAACTAACTATCCAGAACATTCTGGTCCTTAATATAACTACTTTATATCCAGAGTTCTCTGGTCCTAACTAACTATTTATAATTCAGTTTAATTACTATTTTCTATTTATCCAGAGTTCTTTGGTCCTTAACTAACTATTTATATTTCAGTTTAATTACTGCTTTCTATTTATCCAGAGTTCTCTGGTCCTTAACTAACTATTAATATTATTTATCTTTTAACTGCTTTATATTTATCCAGAGTTCTCTGGTCCCTAATTAATATTGTTTTATTATTCAGCTTATAATTATTATCCAGAACATTCTGGTCCCAATATAAATTGCTTAATATCTATATTTCTCCCGAGTTCTTTGGTCCTTAATAATTATTAATATTGTCTTATTATTCCTGTCTTAATATAATTATTATCCAGAACGTTCTGGTCCTTGATAAAACAACTATTTTTTTACTAAACTCTTTAAGTTGTATTTATCTAACCTTTACCAAGAAATTTTTTCTTGAGTATATTTTACTGTTCAACTTTCAGAATTAAAATACAACAAAAAAAGGGTCACAATTCAAGCCCCCCTTTCTTGCGACATTTATTGCTACTTCAGGCGTCTTCCTCCCTTGTGGTCCTTGAGCATTTAAACCGTAGTAGTTCTCGTCGCCTCTGGGCTCCCCAACAATTGGAATTAGAGTTTTTGGTTCGTTCCAAGGATAGGAGTTTTTGGTATGCTTTATGGTTGAAGCATTGTCTAATCTTCCACATCAGAAAATGAGGGTGGTACTGTGAAAGTGTTGCAGTCAGAAGTTACATTGTGAAGTTTGAGCTAAAAAAATTGCACTATAAGTCAAGGAAGTGTTGATACACTGAGGATTACACAAAGTGTTGATTAGTACACGGACTTTGATTGACATTGATGTAAGGTGTGATGTGAGATTATGTCGGTGGTTAAAGAGTTTCCTACCAGCATGGAAGTTGCACTATAAGTTTTCAGTCAGATTTTCTAACATGTGGAAATTCATGGAGTGTTTTAACTTCAAGTAAAGTATACTTTTGTGTTGGAGTATATGATAGTTCTTTTGAACTATGATTGTCAAGGAAGACAATGTAAAAAAATTTTGAGTGGTTTAACTTCAAATTACTTTACTCTTTATGATCGAATATGATAGTTCTTTTGAACTATGACTTTAGGCGATAATGAAAAAGTCACTTGCATCTGAAACACTTTAAACTTGCATCTCACTTTTTCTTTTCTTAGAAGGCTTTGAGATGTACCAGATATATAATTTTGCCAAATTTAAAAAATATAAGTCTTTATTGAAGTTATTTTATGACGCTATGCATCAATTATTCTTTGTTTTGACTTTTTAAATCTTTGTATGACCTGGTTTTACAACGAACGGGGGAAGATTAACTCAAGCTCAAGAGTACTATAACAAAATAAAAGCGTTTCATTTTCTTTTCAACATGTATGATAATATGATAGTGACATATAAAATAAAGAACATACATAGAAGTTGGAAACCAAAATTGTTATTTAAATTACACTCGAGAGCACCAGAATGAAATGATACATATCTCTTATAATTGAACCAGTGACCTCAGGTTCGAGTTTCACTGAGAATGCGTTAGTCTTCAATTAATTATACTCAGAACTAGTCTATCAATTGTGTGCGGAAGATACCTTATACTAAAAAGACCGTGTCAATTTACGATATATTTGACTTAGTTTACGCGGAAGCATGCATGAAAAAGACACAAACTTTGCTGTCACTGTTTTATTGACAAAAGAACTAAACAATTGCTTAGCAAAGTCATGCGAAACTACGTCATAATAAATGCTTGGAAGGCAAGCAACACCCAAATAATGGTTATAAATTAGGATATCTTGAATACACAGTGGCCTAAACCAAATTAATATGGCTTCTAAAAACACTTTTCTTATCTGGGTTGCCCTCATTCTTTGTGTGTTTTCATTGCGTGCCATGAAATTAGATGGTGCTTCTGAGCTTCAAGCAAGTAAGTGAAACGCCCAGTTATATATATATATATATATATATATATATATATATATATATATATATATATATATATATATATATATATATATATATTCAATTGTTTTTTCTTCGAAAACTTTTGTCTATTCCAAATAATACAGATTTATATGAGGTGTTTCAAATGCTTTGTTGCCCGGCTTAAACATTTTCGAATAATTAATTACTCTATCCCTTTTTTGAGTCAATATAAAATCAAGGGTTAATATGTGTTTACCCCCTGTAATATGAGCGATTTCCGATTTACCCCTGTAAAAAAAAAAGTTTAGATTTCAACCCTGTAATATGAAGATTATTTGGTTTTAGACCCTATGATCATCTGATTGGACAAAAAGCTGACGTGGCACGCTGAGTCGGCATTTTTGGATGACGTGGCGTGCTGACTGTATAATTAATTTTGTTTTCCATTTTTTATTTTCATTTATATTGATTTAAAAATAAAAATCAATTTAAAAAATCTGAAAATTAATTTTCAAAAATTTTAAAAATCAAAAAAATAGAAAATAAATTCAGATTTTTTTAAAACAATTAAAAAAATAGAAAAAAATTTCAGATTTTATTTCAAAACTTAGAAAAACAAATTCGAAATTAAAGAAAAGTTCAGATTTTTTCCGAAATAAAAAAGTTAAATTAAAAACTCTTGAATTTAATTTTCAAAATTAAAAAAAAAAATAGAAAAACAAATTCGAAATTAAAAAAAGTTCAGATTTTTTTCTAAATAATAAAGTTTTTAAATTTTTCTACCAAAAATAAAGAGTCTGGAAAATATTTTTCGTGATTATACATGATTCATCGAGGAGTGTGAACTTTTTCAACATTTCAGCGAATTTACATAAATAATTAGTTATGAGACGTGTACGAAAAATAAAAATATTTTCCAGAATTTTTTTTGTAGAAAATAAATTTAATTTTAATTTTTTCAAAATAGTTTTTCTAATTTTAATTTTGAATTTGTTTTTCTAATTTTGTTTTTTTATGTGGAAAAAAAATTCCAGAATTTTTATTTTTTTTAGAAATAAATCTTCTTAATTGCAAAAAAAAATTCTGATTTTTTTTTCTAATTTTTTCAATTTTGAAAAAAATCTGAATTTTTTTAGAATTTTAAAATTTTTGAAAATTAATTTTCAGATTTTTAAATTGTTTTTTATTTTAAAATCCATATAAATGAAAATAATGTATATATGTTTTTTATTTTAAAAAATTATCTCTCTTTCAACGTCCAAGTTAAACTTGTATATTTATTAATGTATATATGTGCTATATATTTTATAGGTTGGTACGAAATGACTAAGAGTAGAAGGCTACTTGGCCAAGAACAGACAGGTCCAATTAAAGATGGGGGATCAAGTCTAATTGGAAAACCCAAAAATAAGCCATATGATGATCCTTGTTGCCACAATTACTACCATCCATGATCAGGATGTTAAGACCTAAGACCTATTAATTGTTGTAATCGGTTATACTTTAATATAGATTGGTGTTTTAATCCTGTATGTTGTATTATGGGATCAGGTTGTTTCATAATTTAACTATTTCACACTGATTCTTCTTAATTTGTGTAAGAGTTATTTATACTAGTGCCTCTAGTATTAGTACTCCATCTAATTATATAATTAATTTTAGGTTAAGCATATTTCCAATTCTTAAAGGTGTCTTTAGTCCCCCCATTTTGAAAACTCTTCTGTAAAATAGGTGTCTTTAGTCCCTCTATAGACTCCATAGGGACCAAAAAATTAGTCCATATAAAGCAAAATAAAAACTAAATTAAATTGAATAAGATTTATGTAGAGATTAAACTTGAAAGGTACTCCCACCGTCGCTGATCTTTGGTCCTTTTAGGATTTTATTTATATCATCCCAAAGTTTTGGTTCTATTAAAAAAAATCAAGATATAATTACATCTATTTTCTCCTTTATACCCCCACAAAAACCAAAATATATTTATTAATTGAGGTTTTTAAATTTTTAAATGAGTTTAAGTTTTTTTTACAATAAAATAAGTTTCATTCAAAAGTTAAAATAACTAGAGTACAATCAAATTAGTTATGAGTGAGATATTCTTCATCCACATTTAAAAGTCAAATACATAATATCAAATTATCAATACACAGACATTTTAGAAGGCAAAAGTACATTAACAAGTCAAACTTTTAATCCTAACAATCAAACTAAATTCTTTCAATATTTAATTGCATCGGTCCTCAGGAAAAAAATATTGTTGGTATTCACCCATTTTGACTATAGCTGGTCTTGGAAATGACGAATTTAATCACATATTGACAAGTCTTTGTTTTTAAACAATGTTGACAAGTCCTTCATAAGGCCGAAAAGAAAGTTAAATTTGGTGATAACCACAACACGTTCTTTACTCAAAAAATGATACCGACAAAATGAGTCACTCTCAGACATTTCATCAAACACAGTATTTTTGTTTGTTAATTTTATTAACAAATGTTATTAAGAACCTTTCTAAATGAGATTTAAGATAGGATATAAAATTAGATTTAATTATAAGGATAGTTGTGGTTCTAAAATCATAATCAATTTAAATCATAGTTGACGGTTGCAATGGTCTTTCTTCTATTCGCCTAGTGGGTTAATAAGGTGTCTCTTTTATGAAGAAAAAAAAAGGAAATACAAGGATTAGGGATGAAGTGGTAAATTTATAGGAATTAAATATATATTAATCCTTTATTTTTTTATTAAATTATAATTAGTGTTCGAATTTTTATTCGTGCAAAATAGTGTTTTTAAATTACAATCTTTTACAACTGAATATAGTAGTAGGATGCAATGTTTTAAACTTGAACTAGCTCATGTGACCAGTCAAACCAAGTATCGGACTTATGAACCACTACAAGAAAAAAAGTATTTTGCGACTTCTAAAATAATGGATTGCGACTGTTAGGGTCGCAAATATCTTTTTGCGACTGTTCCCCAACATACACAGAAATTGGGGTCGCAAGTGCCTTTTGCAACAGTTCAAAGAACAGATGCACCAATTGTCGCAGATGCTATTGCAACAGTTCCTACCAGTCGCAAATGGCTGATTTAAAATTTTGAATTTATTATTCCGCGACTGTTTGAACAGTCGCAAAATGACTGATTTAAAATTTTAAATTTATTATTCCGCGACTGTTTGAACAGTCGCAATTATTTATTTATTTATTTTTGAAATTGAGAGGGCCTGATTTAAATTGAGATGACCTGTTTTAATATATTTTTTTAGATCTTATTTGAAGACAATCTCATAAATATATTAATAGACTTAATATGTCAAAATACATAGCTATACATAAGTAAATCTCATTCATATAATAATTCAAGAGTAACAAATTTGATCCATACATCAACTTAACCAAAACAATAGATAAACTATGTAGATAATTGATCAACAAGTCTATAGCAGGCTTGGATTTATATAAATATTCAGCAACATCAGTATCAGAATATCCCATAACCTGCAAATACAATTACTAATTTAATAATCAAAAAACCAACAAAGAATTGAAAGTGAAGATATTTGAAATATACAAATACATAACCAGCAGAGAAAGCACAATTTAGATCATGAATGTTGCACCATCAACACAGTGTTCTAAATTTATATAATAAACACTAATGGAACTTGTTCCTTTATTTCCCCTCGTTTCCTATAATTTTTCCATTTCAGAACTAAAAGATAAAAAATGTGTAATTTACATCACATGTAACAAAGAGAAGCAAGCACAAGTGGTTGGCGGGCAGTGTGTGAGTGTTGTAAACCCAGAGTGGTGAGTTTGATTTCTACTGATCAACAAAAGAGGAGTGAAGGAAGAAAAAAGTATCATACATCTTGACAAGCACGCTCAATTGTCTTGCATTCAGAATTGCACTGTCCTTCGGAGTCATGTTCCTCCAGCTGATGAACACCAAAAAATGGCATAGCAATGTCAAACTCTAACAAAAATTCCACGAACCATATTGATAAAAAATATTGAAAAGTTGGATCCTCTTACCTCTAACCTATCTGCTTTTTCTACAATATCTATACGCAATATCCAATCTGCTTCAACCTTTTTCAGATTACAAACATTCTCTGCTATCTCAATGATCTGGTACTCCGAGACCTAACAACCAATAACACACAAAAACAATTATAGTGCATACAATCCACACAAAACTTACACTACACAATGAAGCACAAAATAAAAATAAAAGGACAAAATAACAACCTTCTTGGGGGAAATCTCGGCTTTCTTGCTTTGAACTTGCTGATACAACTACTTTGCGAGTATCTCACAAACTTGACACTTTATGTATGGTACATCCTCCTTTCCTTCCACCCAACCGGCTTTTTGGTGCAGTGTGAGAGAGGAATCCATGATGCAATCACCACTGATACAACTAGAAACCAAAACACACCCTTCATCCTCCCAACCAGTAGCGTGTATAGAACCATGGGTCAGCGGAGGCAAACTATTTAGAAAAAGTTAATAATTATAACCATACATACAAAATGTATAAATCATTTGATCATAGATATTTATGAATATAAACCCACTGTTTGAGTTTCCTATTAGGAGAAATGTATAAATCACTTAAAAAACAACATAGTTTGAACTATTAACAGCACAATTTTAACTAAAATCAACATAAAAAACACTCATAAGATCGAAGGCAGACATACAACTAGGTAATCCTCTAAAAAAACAGTCCCTCAAAGGAATTATTAACATGCCAATTTGGATTAGATATCCATCATCTTCACGTACACTGTTCATAAAAACTTAACATTATTCGCGAGCATGAAGCAGAAAAAGATGAGACATGACAATTCTGTCATAGGATTCAAGGCCTTTATATTTAAGAGCTTATTATATAAGAAAGTCAATAATTAAAGTTGATTGTGAGTGTTTAACGAAATCAATTCCATGTTTAAAATCAGTAGAAAATTGATTGTGAGTGCTTATAATTTGCATAAACATGGATATATAGAATGGCTTCTCCTTCTACGTAATCTCTAATATCAGGAGTATGATGATGCACATGAAACCATGTCTCAAATATGAAACATTATTGGTACTTCTATATGTCTTACTTATAAGTAACTAAAGCATTTCACAAGGTAAATGAGCACTTAGATCTTTCTTTGACAAAGTAACTGAAACATAAAAGTGTCATACAATAACTGAGGAGACTCCAAACTGTGAAAGATGCACTTAGATCTTTCTTTGACAAGGTAAATGTGATCATTGAAACATGATGAGTAGTCTCCAAACTAAGCAGTAAACACAAAACCAAAACAATCATACCCATGCACACTTAAATTAGTTGACAAGGTAGCATAGAGGAATCAATAAGCTTTATATAACTATTTTATTTATTCATCATAGTGGCATCAATATTATGACAAGCATCTGCCACACCTTTCCACAAATCAAACAAGTGAGTCACACAAAGCCCACCTTGGCATAAACAATGTTAACTTGATCCTGATAACAACAAAAGAGAAGATCAGTATGCATATTGTTACTAACCTCTAGAACAATGTTTCATTTCCTAATCCTGTCACTTTCCATGATGAAACTGTAGGCAGAAACCATGAGTGTAGGTGCAAAAGGATACAATGAAAGTTCAACAAGATATAGAAAAACTGACCTGATTCGGATCGGAACATTGAATCTTAACATACACAAAACTGCAATCATAAGAAACCACCAACCTTTGAGTAACTCAGATCGGACTACACAAAACTGCAACCAACAACATAACTTAGTGGTATAAGAGGATTTAACAAGGGATTGAGCATGATTTGGAAGCTTGAGAGCCTTCATCTTTTTATTATTATCTTCAATTCTTTTGCGGCGCTCATCATCATATAGTGTCATCTTTTTCACAAGGTTAAGACTCCAAACACACTTACACTGCAAGCATTGATGATAAACAAGTCAAAACGATGCACAAGATAAGTAAAAGTGAAATTCTGGCAGGTCCTGATCCTGTTCGTAAAACAGAGCAGAACAGAGTACAAAGTTGCAGCGTAACAGAAGTTCAGAAGCAAAGCAAAACAGACAGAAAGTAACAGACAGAAATAAAAGGCACAGGTGATTTGTTAACCCAGTTCGGTGACAACCACACCTACATCTGGAGGCTACCAAGCCAGGAAGGAAATCCACTAGCGTAGTCCTAGTTCTAAGTTCTCAGCAAACTCCCAGTTTACAACTTATCACCTAGCTACTACCCGTATTGATTTCAACCTAGGAACTCCTAGACCTGAGATCCCACCTCACTTCCCTCAGTCAATCACTGCCCCAGTGATATCAGACTTTAATAACAAACAACTAAGTAGGAGTCACACTCCAAAGACATAAACAATCACTTTGCTTAAAAGCTTCAAGTGATTACAACTCAATAAAACAAACCAACTCTAAACAATAGAGTGGTATACAAAAACAGAGCACACAGCTCACAGACTCAAAACCTAAGAATAATCTCTCAATAATAGCTTTTGGTTGAGTTGATTTTCTTCAATAGAAGTGCCTTTTATTTATAGCCTTCAGCAGCAACAAATACTTGAACCAAATTCTTCAAAGATATATTTCCAAAATACTTTAGAAACATATAGAAGCAAATATTCTTCAGAAATATATTTTCCAAAGATCTCTTTGAAAATATATTCACAAATAAAAATGTCCAATCTTCAGAATATATCTTACGAAAATATTTTTCCTTCTAGAAACGCAGCTTGGAGAATTCTTCAATTAAATCTACAAAAGATCATGTGAGAAAATTAACAGCTCCAAGGCACAAAAATAAAACGCAGAAAACCAGCTTCTGAAGGTACTTCTGAAGAACGCAGAAAAGCAGCTTCTGAAGGTACTTATGAAGAAGTGCTTCTGAAGGTCTACGTCTGAAAGTTCTGCGTCTGAACATTTCAGCTTCTGAAGGTCAGCGTCTGAACAGTGCTTCTGAAGGTTCAGCTTCTAAACAGTGCTTCTGAAGTTCAGCTTCTGAAGACCCAGCTTCTGAAGACGCACATATTGAGATTTCAGCTTAGACGCACATTATTGCTTGTATATTTGATTTTAGCAAACATGAAGCCAACAACCAAATATCCAACAATCTCCCCCTTTGGCAAATTTTTGGCTAAAATCAATTTAAAAACAGAGAGATACAACAAGCAAATTCTTCACACATCAAAATTGTGTATTTAAACGTAGCAACCAAAAGCAACAGAGTCAGCAGCGGATAATACACTATGTTTCACACATACAGCAGCAACATACACTCAGGAACAAAACAAAGCACTCCCCCCGAAACAGATCAGCTTCTGACAGGAAACACATATACTCCCCCTGAAATAGAGACTCCCTCTGAAACAGATCAGCAGCAGCTTCTGAAACATACACTACTCCCTCTGAAACAGAGACTCCCCCTGAAACAGATCAGCAACAGCTTCTGAAACATATATTACTCCCCCTTTTTAACCAAACAATTTTGACAAAAATATCCATGCAATCACCAGGAGTAGAAAGACATAAAAACAGCAGAGGTTACAGAGCATATGCACACAATCAGAGAAAAAACACGCCCAGAAATCAAAGAGAACACATCCAGAAATCTGAAACACAATTCCATCTCACACCATAGATGAAAAGAACTCATAAGAGCTTTCATCCAGAATCTCATAACCATATTAACCATAAAGGCACCAAATTCAGAGGATATAACCATCCAATAGAGACCAGCACATCACAGCACCACACACAAAGTCTTCACAGAGGAAACAAAAACTGACTAAGCATCAGAAGGCAAATTAGTCATCAGACACAGCAGAATCTGCAAAGTCTTCAAAAAAGACAAATGCCCAGTTGGCCCCTCAAATTTTCAAATTGCTTGGCATCTAAGGCTTTTGTAAATATATCAGTAACATCTTCATCACCCTCAGCACACTTAACATAGGGCATGATGTCTTGAACATCTTGCTCAACATTATCCTCAGACTCACTAGGATCCACTTCCTTTATTTTTAGTGTCTTCTTCTTTGGGACAGGGACCACCACCTTGCTCCAGCCTTTAGATGGTCCAACAACAGCACTCTTCTTAGTAACAGGAGCAGGCCTGTTGGCAGCAGCAACAACCTTTCCTTTCCTATTCTTCAGCCTCTTGCCAACACTTTGGTCAAGTCTTTTATCAATGGGTTCATCATCAGACTCCAGATCATCTATATTAACAACAATTGTAGATTGATCCTTTATCTTATCAGTACTAACTTCTTGAACTTCTTGATCAGACACAGGTTCAGACTCTTCTGCATCTTTGTCATTCTCACTGTTTACTGACTTGTCCTCTGACACAACATCCTGGGAATGCTCATCAGTCTCCTTCTTTTGTGAATAGTCAGAAGGTGACACAACAACAGACTTACAGGCAGACTTTCCAGGAGACTTTTCTTGACTGGCTTTCTTCATTTCTCTTAGGTTTAAATGACCAAGCTTCTGGTGCCACTGCTTAATCTCTTCTCCTTTTGATGATGCTTTTAGAGATGAGTGAGCTATAAGACTAGTATCAACAACCTTGGGTCTCCATTCTTTTCTAACTTGAACACATGTATGGCTGGCCTTTGGTTGAACATGAGGTTGTGGATATCCATACAGTTTGAAACAAAAAGGTTTTATATGCCCCTTTATACCACAATAATGGCATACCCAAGAACGAGATGCCCTCCTGCTCTTAGATCCCTGAGGTTTGTTCTGATGTTCCAACTTAGGTTTTCCCATCATTGGATTATAAGTTCCAACAGCAGGAATGAACCTTTTAGCTGGATTTTGTTGTTTGTTGTTCAAGGTCCTATAATCAAAACCAATTCCTTTTGGTTTCCCTTGATTCTGACTCTCCAATATCTTTTCCAGCACATCAGTACCAGTGTTCAACATTCTGACTTGCTTCTTCATATGTTCAAGTTGAGAGTTCAGTTGGGGTACCTCATCTTTGAGATCAGAAATTTGTCTCAAGTGTTCACTTCTTTCAGCCTGAAGTTGACTGATAGTCTTCTTCTGATTTTCTAATAACTTGCAAACTTCTTCCGTTCTGATGTATAGTTCTTTGACATTAGGTCTTGGTTTTCTGTTCAATCTCTTCAAAATTTTATCAAATTGCCTAAGTCCAATTTCATCTGAGATGCTTTCTTCAGTATCTATTTCACATTGGACAACTTCCTCATTAGTGTTGGATATGAAAGCTTTACTTTTATTCATCTTCACATATCTACCATTGATAGCTCCCCCTTCCTTTGAGTTGTCCATATGACCAGAATTTAACTTCCCTGGAGCTCACCCTAAAACAGGCAGGGTGTTTGCTCTGATGCCAATTGAAATTCTGGCAGGTCCTGATCCTGTTAGTAAAACAGAGCAGAACAGATTACAAAGTTGCAGCGTAACAGAAGTTTAGAAGCAAAGCAAAACAGACAGAAAGTAACAGACAGAAATAAAAGGCACATGTGATTTGTTAACCCAGTTCGGTGACAACCACACCTACATCTGGAGGCTACCAAGCCAGGAAGGAAATCCACTAGCGTAGTCCTAGTTCTAAGTTCTCAGCAAACTCCCAGTTTACAACTTATCACCTAGCTACTACCCGTATTGATTTCAACCTAGGAACTCCTAGACCTGAGATCTCATCTCACTTCCCTCAGTCAATCACTGCCCCAGTGATATCAGACTTTAATAACAAACAACTAAGTAGGAGACACACTCCAAAGACATAAACAATCACTTTTGCTTAAAAGCTTCAAGTGATTACAACTCAATAAAACAAACCAACTCTAAACAATAGAGTGGTATACAAAAACAGAGCACACAGCTCACATACTCAAAACCTAAGAATAATCTCTCAATAATAGCTTTTGGTTGAGTTGATTTTCTTCAATAGAAGTGCCTTCTATTTATAGCTTTCAACAGCAATAAATACTTGAACCAAATTCTTCAAAGATATATTTCCAAAATACTTTAGAAACATATAGAAGCAAATATTCTTCAGAAATATATTTTCCAAAGATCTCTTTGAAAATATATTCACAAATAAAAATGTTCAATCTTCAGAATATATCTTACGAAAATATTCTTCCTTCTAGAAACGCAGCTTGGAGAATTCTTCAATTAAATCTACAAAAGATCATGTGAGAAAATTAACAGCTCCAAGGCACAAAAACAGAACGCAGAAAACCAGCTTCTGAAGGTACTTCTGAAGAACGCAGAAAACCAGCTTTTGAAGGTACTTCTGAAGAAGTGCTTCTGAAGGTCTGCGTTTGAAAGTTCTGTGTCTGAACATTTTAGCTTCTGAAGGTTGCTTCTGAAGGTTAGCGTCTGAATCGTGCTTCTGAAGGTTCAGCTTCTGAACAGTGCTTCTGAAGTTCAGCTTCTGAAGACCCAGCTTCTGAAGACGCACATATTGAGATTTCAGCTTAGACGCACATTATTGCTTGTATATTTGATTTTAGCAAACATGAAGCCAACAACCAAATATCAAACAAAAAGTATCCCGTGTAATACAAAATTGGCCCATAAATGTGATCATCGATAAATTTTCTTTCCATATATTATCAAGTGTACAAGTCCTTCAATATTTAAGTGCTGAAAGGGATTTCAGTAGAAATTAAAAGAAAAACAAATCCAAATTAGCATCACCAATTTAGTATCCCAAAAATGTATAAGTAACATAATTATTAACTAGAGAGCAAAACAAAGAGCTAAAATACACACATCAAAATAAGAAACATACTTCTAGACGTTGGGCCTCAGTAAGATTTCCTTGAAGCTCTTTTCAATCCAGCTAATCCAAATATAATCCTCATTCTATGTGCAGCTTGCTACGTTCCATTGCATATCAAAATGAGAAATTATTAAGTAGTTAGAGGCCTCATAATAGTGAAAAAAAAGTTAATAATTCGAAAGCAGTGCAAATAAAACTGTAAATTCAAAATCAAAAACAAATACTGAGGATTTTTCATTGTTACAATTATAGGAAGGTTGCATGTAACTAACTAGAAATCTGCAAATTCTCAAAAGCTCCCTCATTTGCCTTCAATTTTGTTTCTTTTTACAGTCATAGAAAAGCGAATGACGGAGAGGGAGAGCAAATGATGTGGTCAAATAAAAAGTGCTCAATTAATCTAACAGTTTATATTTGTGACTGCGGCATTTGTGTGAAATAGTGACTGTGAATCTAAATCCACTAAAATTACTAGTAATAATTGCAACACTCAAATTGAAGCAACTTAGAACCCAAAACTAAATCGAAACAACTTAGTACCAAAACTAAATCCACAAAAAAAAAATATCATTAACAAAGTCAAAGTATCAAACAACAATATCTCAGAATCTTAATTAAGAAACACACTAACATTTCAATTCTAAAACCTAACATTACAAGTATTCAATTCAAAATTCAACAAAATTCATCAAAAAACAACTAAGTGTCAAGAGAAGGGTTTACCTTAAGAAGATGCAGTAAGAGTGTTGAAGTGTGGACGATGGTGACACCCAACCGCAAAACCCAAATGCACTAACTGAAATAAATTCTTAGGACACAAGGAGTAAAATTTTATGAAAAAATGAAATGTTTAACTTTTTTTAATGAATAAATTCTTATTTGTAAATCCTTAAAGAATGCACTCGTTAATTAAAAAGCCATGAGAGATTGATATCGTTTGTTGTCTATTAGATCATACCTAGAATTAGTGTTCCTATTAGTCTGCGGAAAATACCTTACTAAAAGTCTAAAACGACCATGTCATTTACGATATATTTGACTTGGTTTACGCGGAAGCATGCGGGAAAAACACATACACTTTCGTGTCACTGTCTTATTGATAAAAAAAGAACTAAACTAGCCAATAATGCTTTGAAAGACAAGCAATTAACATTCAACAATGCTTTGAGTTATAAATTAGGGTTTTGTTAACGAGTGTTCCCGGGGCACTCTTTAAGCATTCCAAAAGAAGAAATTATTTCATAAAAAAGTCAAAAATTTCAATTTTCAATGCATTGATTACATAAATTTTCAAAAAAAGTTACCATTTAAAGGTGTTAAAGAGTATCCGGTGGACCCTCGTTAACATTTCCCTATAAATTAAGATATTTTGATTCTTGAATACATAAACCAAACTATTATGGCTTCTAAAATAATCTCACTTATTTGGGTTTTCCTCATTCTTTGTGTGTTTTCATTGTGTGCCATGAAACTAGCTGGTGCTTCTGAGCTTCATTCAAGTAAGTGAAACACCCACGTATATTCAATTGTTTTTTCTTCTATTTGTGTATTCCATGTAACACAAATCTATATGAAGATGTTTTAAATGCTTTATTGAACAGCTTACACATTTTTGGATAATTAATTATTGATCCATGATATAATAATACCCTATTTTGTATGATCATATCATATATTATTACTCTTATTTTTCCAAGTAAATTTTTTCATACAATTTCCAAGTGAAAATATAAGACAATACAGATGAATCTATGCATGATATTATCCATAAATATTTTCAAGTCAAAAAGGTTTTTGTATGAAAGATATATGTTATCTATAAAATTATATATATGCTTGTGAAAGTAATCATATGTGGGATGGTTTTAATTTGCGGTTGTGATGGTTGCGGTTGTTGTGACGCCGTGCATTATGATTGTCGCAGCGTTATTTAATTTTATATTTTCACAAACTATATAAATCGCATCATTGTTCTAATAAATTATTTACCCACTATAACATATACTTAAGGTTCAGAATAGGTCAGGTCGGCCTACAGGAACCTACAGTCTGACCTGTTTAGGTTTGGTCTGGTCTGGTCTGTTTATGAAAAAGATTAGGCTTAGACTTTCTAAAAAGTCTTTTTAAGTAAATAGGTCAGGCTTACGCTATCAAAAAAGTATACGAACCCTGATATGCCGACCTATTTATGCATATTATTAAAACTTATTTTTTATTTATATTAAAATATAATTTATATTAAACATAAAAATAAAAAAAACTCAAATAATTGACTTTTTAAATAGGTTTTAAGGCGTGAAATAGACTTTTAAGTCCTTACAGTGATAGACAAGTCTTACAATTAAATATGCTTTAAGGCCAATTTGGCCTATTTAAAAGTAGATAAAATGGACAATTTAATAACTTTAATTTGAAGTAGGTCTATAAATAGGCTTTCAGGTCAGGCGAGGCTTTAAATATGTCAGGTCAGGCTAAAAGAATAGGCCTACAAAAGGTCATAGGTCAGGCTCAAGCTTGTAAAAAAATTCGTAGACCAGGCTCATGCCTATCAAAGTCTGGCCTGATCTGGCCTATTCTCACCCCTACATATACTAATAGAGGTGCTTGAAATAGACAATTTAGAGGCTGTGAAATAGATTAAAATTGTGATTCTAGCATTTAAATTTTTGGTGTAAAAATTTGTAAGAACATGACTGAAATTGTCTAATGCGGTTTTGATCCGACCATATACGTGATGGAAGATCAAATCTCAATTTTGGTATGATGCCGTTGGAGAAGCTACAACAACAATATTGTGACCGCAATTGCAAATGCAGACTGCAATTCAAAACCAGACTTTTAAAGTAGTTATAATTAAGTGAAACAATTTTTATGATTTTTATAACTGATTGATAAGTAAAAAAAAACTTCTAAGTTGTCTGTCTGTGTATATAAATTATACATCCTTAACGTATGTATATGCTATTTTATAGGCTCGTATGAGATGGCTAGGAGTAGAAGGCTACTTGGCCAAGAACAGATTGGAGGATCAAGTCCATGTGGGATCAGAGGACCAAGTCTTATAAATGACCAAAACAAACAAGCATCTGATCAACCTCGTTGCGGCAATTACCACCATCCATGATCACGTTATTGCGTTACTATTGACAAAATGAAACAGTAAAAATTAGAACTAGGTTTTACTTTCATCATATATTGATAAATAAAATAGATTGCTGTTGTTGATCTTGTAGATTGTGTATTAGACCAGTAAATTTGTAACATCACAGAAAAATTGGTTTGACTAATTTATATAAGAGTTACGGGATCTCAGTATTAGTCCAATCCATCTAAAATATGGAAAATGTTTTGTGGACGCCATTTGAGGGTGTATATAACTTAAAATAGAGAGAGAGAGAAAAGAGAAAAAAAGTGTGGTGTGAGAAAGATTAAAAAAAGTAAAATGTTAAATGAGTCTAGACAAATAAAGGGTGTCTATTTATCATTGCGTTAATATATTTGTTTTATCATTGAATATGTATTTAGTCCCCTCCCTTAAACTGATAACTGAAGTGTATATTCAAGTACTACTTTATATTTAATTATGAGTCAGAGACCTTTGTGATAGCGAGGTGTAGGGTCAGGGACTAAAGTGGTCATATACTCATTTCTTTTATTATATTTAAGTTCATATTTGAACCCTTTTTTTTTATAGAAAATGAGTCTTTTTAAGTAATGTTCTTAGGACTAAAAAATATCGTTTTTATAAAAGTAAAATGAGGGATAAAATTTATCTATGACTAAATATAGTCCCTATCTACGAAACAATCATTAGGATAATTTAAGAACTGATAAATATTTAATATTTTAATTTTCTATAAAAATATAATTATTTGTTCATGCAAACCAAAAAAATAAAGAATTTGCATTATCATGTATTTATAGTGATGACTAATCTCTGTAGAGAATTTGTAATCATTTGTTTAAGAAGCTCAAATCTCTTCTTACATTTAAACCATTTTTTATAAAGTTAAAAATAAAGAATATTGATAAAAACAAATTTTTTTTTCTACTGAATTAGTTAGTAAACGGTACTCCGACGCCAGAAAATTAGTGTTGTGTTGCAACTAATTATATAAAAGTGAAAGCATAAATGCACTTTTAGTCCCTTATGTTAAATGAAATAAGATTGATTTTAATCCTTCCATTTTTTCACATGTTTCTTTCAATTGACCTTATGTTAAATGTGAATACTTCTTGTAGTCAAGATTTGAATCTTGGTTCGACATATTGTGAGTCTAATCTCTTTCTTAAACTCAATCCATGCTAGTCAATCCCTTCATTTTAAATCTGGAATTGTAGTTCATCTATTTCACAAAGTTTTATAATTATGTTTTATGACATGTCATTTTTATTAATGACTAGAAAATGTATTTAATGATTTGTCATTGTTGATTTGGACCATGTACAATGAAATTTAATAAAAATATGTTTACATCTGTTAAAAAAAAACTAGAAAAGATGTTATGCTAAATGAAATTTCTCAATTACCTCATCCAAACACATTTAGAGTGCGTTTTAATGAGGTAATTGATAAATTTTGAAGAATTCAAAATTCTAGGCAATTCAAATGATTCAATTAAATTGTCTTCGTTTTTAAATATTCTTGTTTGGATTGAGTAATAACAATTTTCATTGTCATCATTTTTGGACAACTTTCATAAATTTTATTTTTTTTGGGCCAAATTTGAAAATTGAAATTAGTGGTCAATTCGAAAATTTCAAAAATTTTGAGAGGTAAATTTGTAATTTCCAAAAAAATAGGGGTCAATTTGCAATATTTTGGAAATTTATTGGGGTCAATTTGAAATTTTTGGAAAATTTGAGGACCAAACTGCAAAATTTGAAAAATTATAACAATGAAGAAATTTGAAATTTTTAGCTTTTAGGTGTCATTTGAAATTCTCTAAATTTAACTTGAACAAAATACTTCATAAATTTACATCATTTTAAAAATTCTCCATATTATTATCCAAACAATATAATTCACCTAAAAGTATTTGAATTCCCTCAAAACATTATATTACCTCGAAACACTCCCCATCCAAACACACTCTTAGAGGCCATTTGGACTGGTTCTAAGTTTTTTTATTTTAGCTTTAAAAGTTAAATTTAAGAAAATGAAGTTAGAAATGAAAATATACCCTCTAACTTTCAGATTTAATTTAATGTCTAAATCAAAGAAATTACTATATTGATTGTGGAGCAGACTACGATCCAAGATGGGAAAGGGTTCATGTTGGTTGTCGGCGGAGGCATAAGGGAGAGAAAAAAGCAAACATGGAGAGGTTGTTGTGGTCTCGTAGCATATGTGAGAAGAAAGGGGAAAGACAATGGCAAGCAAAAAACAAGGTGGCAAATTTTGTTTGTTTGTCAATGTTGCTTGAATTTGACAATGTACCAGCAGCTATTCAAATTTTGTAGTGTCTAACTTATCCTTACAAAATCGTCTTGTAAGATGAAGTATTTTATGTCTAATCTCTATTTTATATGAGACTTGAGTTTTTCCAATACCAGCAGAGATTGTTTATGTCTAACTATTTCCATAGTTTGGTCCAATTGTATATAACCCTTTGAAAAAAAGAATAAGAAAAAAACCACACATAACAACAATGAATATACATGAGCATATGAAGTATGAAAAGTATTTTATTTTTTTCATTAATTTGATGAGTTATTAATAATTTGTATTTAGATAATGTGACATTAAAGCATACTTAGGTGAGTTAGGTCTACTAGTGATTAGATAATGTGACATAAACTACAAAAAGCAACCAGTCTTAAAAATTTAACAAGATAACCTTCCTGCGGTTTGATGTCATTATGTCTTTGGTAGTTTAGTCTGTTAGCAGTCTTCAATCCACAAGAAAACAGAGTTTCATATGAAACTAACTTGCAAATCAATTCATCTATTTCCAAAACTAATGTCAGATATTACCGAAAGACCAAGGAAATCATGTAAAAATAAGGATAGAAAGAAACAACTCAACTATATATAATCCATGATTAATGATTTTATATTGACATTTTAATATCAATGGCACACTACCGGATCTAGATCCTCAAAAAACTATATAAAAAGCTAACATTTATTTTAGGACAACAAAGTAAGAAATAGATAATTACATATAGAAACTGATTACACATCCCCTACATATATCTTGGATACCTTTTTCAATTATTTTCCTTCTCTAGCAACAATAAGTTCCACCATGTTATTATCACCAATATCTTCAGGTACCAATATTTCATCTTCAGTTTGGAAATTGTACTTACCACCAATAGCTCTTAAAAACTGATATACTTCAAACATGGTTGGCCTCTCCTTTGGAATTTCTGTAACACAGTTGCATGCAACCTTTAAAAATTGGAAAAGCTCATTATCATCACCTTTGTTGAGAAGTGATTCGTCAATGGCATCGTGGAGTTGTGAGTTGCTTGAAAGCTCCGCAATCCATTCTACGAGATTTCCTTTAAATGTTTCTGGCGCTTTAGCCACATTTGCAGGTCTTTCACCAGTCACCAACTCAAGAAGCACAGTCCCAAAGCTAAAAACATCGCCCTTTGGCGTAGCAACCAAAGTTTTTGTATACTCAGGAGCAACATAACCAAAATCGCCAAATTCACCGTTTACAAAAGTACTTAAATGCGTATCGAGCGGGTTCATCAGTCTGGCAAGGCCAAAATCAGAAATTTTGGGCTCGAAATCTGCATCCAACAAGATACACTTAGAGCTTATGTTTCGGTGGATGATACGAGGATTGCAGCTATGATGAAGCCATGCTAATCCTTTGGCTGCTCCAATTGCGATTTTGAGTCTTGAAGGCCAGTCGAGGGTGCACTCGCCAGCAGCAGGATGTAGTTGATCATGGAGCATTCCATTCGGCATGTTTTTAAAGACCAGAAGCCTCTCCTTTTTGGCCACGCAAAAACCTAAAAGAGGAACCAGATTACGATGTTTGACAGTCCCTAGGGTCGCCATCTCAGACATAAATTCTTTCTCGGAGTGTTGAGATTCCTGCAATCTTTTCACCATAAATGCCGTGCCGTCCTCAAGGGTAGCTTTGTAAACTGTTCCTGTTCTTCCTGTCCCAATGATATTGATATTACTGAAGTTGTTGGTAGCCTTCATGAGATCGCTCAATTTCATTTTTGAAATTGATTTCTCAAATAAAGATACCTGATGTCCATTTCAGTATAGTTAGAATTTAAGTATAATATTCTCATAAGAGTCCAATAGTATGCAAAATCATATAAAGTACAGTTCTGTAAATGTTACAGAAAATAATTTTGCAGAAAGTATATTCTTTATTTCTAATATTTGAAGATAAAATGTACGTTTTTTTTAAAGGATGCTTGCTTTATTAGTTAGTTTAGACATTAGAAAATGTACTCCCTCCGGTCCCAATTATAGAATACAAAACCGAAAAACATTTCAAAACTAATGAGTTCTTTGTTTTAACTTTTTGAATGTCACCCTTGTAGAAAATTATGAAATATTAAATGCGCACACTAATATTAAAAAGACAAACATTTTAAATTAGGGTAAAAAAATAATTTAAACATTAAATACAATTTAAAAGTTGAAATTTTTTCTTATAAAATGGGACTAAAATCTTCTCCAAACATTACGGGAGGGAGTATTATTTTCATGTATTTGATGCAGCGGTATGCAGAAATTTTTTCGCAATTTATATAAGCAACAATGAAAAGGATATATTTCTTTCAAAAAAAAATGAAAAGGATATATATATAATATTTATTAACAGTTGAAAGTATTAAAAAATAAGCCAGTAAACTAGATTCTACTGAGCCAACTCAACTTAGTGGGATAAGGCTTGATTCTTCTTGTTGTAAACTAGATTCTACTGAAAATATGTAAGGACTTGTTTGAATTGACTTATTCGAGCTTATCTACTGACATAATCACTTGAGAAACTGTTTGGGAGATGTTTAAGAAGTTTATTACTTGAGTTCTTTATGGAAACAGCTTATGGCATGTTCACAAAAAAACTTCATCTTATTTCCACAAGCTCTTCAGAAATAGCTTATGAAAACAGCTCAAGGCTTGTATAAAAATAGTTTGACTTAATTTTATCTTTTGTCATAGAAATAGTTTATACATATGCACTAATATGATAAGTGTTTATGCTATGAGCGTGTAATTAAGTAGTTATCCAAACAAGGCTTAAAACAAGTATCTAATGCTATAAAAGACAAATAAATCTAATAACATAAATGAACAGCTTCTCTAAGTGTAACCATATTTGCCATGTGCAATGATGCATCAATATACAACTTACCTTAATTGCTTTAGTTCCTTTAAGACTTCTTGCCCATTTGTTTCCTTCAGGATCTTCTTCCTTCTTCCTATAAGCACTGCGACGCACAAAGAAGAACATAAAAACGCCCAATCCTAATGCTGCAAGAGTCACTGCACCAACAGCAGCGCCAGCTATAACTGCGGTGTTACTCTTGGAGGAAGCCGTAGCCTTGCAAACCCCCAATGAAGGTCCACAAAGACCTTGATTATTTGCATAATTTACATCAGTTTTACCAGCAGTGAAGGTTGGAACTGGCCCGGTCAAAAGATTGTTGGATACATCGAATGTCTTAATACGATCGAGAGTGCCTAATAGTAGAGGAATTTGACCGGTGAGTCGGTTCTGACTAAGTTTAAGGGTATTCAGATAAGTACAATTTGCAAGACTAACAGGTATCTCCCCAGAAAATTCATTTGAAGATAGATCAAGAGACGTCACATATTTTAGAAGCGACGATATATCTCCTGGAATGGTTCCAGATAGATCATTGATCGAAAGATCTAATCCTGTCATGCTCGAACAATTAACAATGCCCCGAGGAAATTGACCCTTGAGTCCCATATTTGATAATTTGAGATTCAAGACTTTATTCTCATCAGGATGCCAACACTCAACACCATTAAATCTACATATAAACCCTTCAGTTTTATTGTTGAAATTCCATGAAGATGTCAAATAATTATTTGGGTCTTGAATGGAATTTTTTATACT
Organism: Medicago ruthenica; assembly: GCA_018208015.1. Classification (NCBI taxonomy): domain Eukaryota; kingdom Viridiplantae; phylum Streptophyta; class Magnoliopsida; order Fabales; family Fabaceae; genus Medicago; species Medicago ruthenica. The sequence goes on from WNNG01000465.1 coordinate 176,216, forward strand.
TTTCAAGCAGAAGATGTCAGTTTCAGTCCCAAAGGTTATACCAAAACTAATCAGCAACAAGAAACTAACGAAAACATAAGAACTCAAAATCCAGCTACTTAGAACAAGAATCATCTTCACCAAAATCCTAAACACAAAGCCAAAAGTAGTAATCAAGAAACCTCATTCATTAGTATCCAATTCAATCCACACAGCCACATCACACCCTGAAAAATAAAATCAAAATAGCAAAAACACAGTTCAGAACTTCACACAAACCAAGTCAACCATCCAAAAACAAAGTAAGTCAACAAAGTAAAAAACTTTACTTTAGAACAAAACTAACACAGCAATAACAAAAGGAAACAAAAACATGAGAAACCCATTTAAGTACTAAAATTTTCAATTTTTCACAAAAGTACTAAAATTCCCATCTGGGTTTTGAACAACCCAATGAAACTTACATTCCTGAAACTTACCTCTACCAAAAACATGAGAAACCCATCAAAGTAAAACTAGCATATATGAATGAAAAAACATAAATTTTCAATTTTTCACAAAAATACTTAAATTCTCATCTGGGTTTTAAACAACTCAATGAAGCTTACATGAAAATCCAAAAAGTAAGACAAACACACACAAAGAGAGACACAAATAACTATAAAGTTAGAAAGTTTGAAATGAGAAAAGAGCAAGGAAGTTACCTGTGAGAGATTAAGATGATAATATGTGAAAGGTTTGATGTGAAGAAGAAGGTAAAAAAGGAAATGGGAAATGGAAATTGGAACGGGTCAAAGAAGGAAAGGCAAAAAATTCCAAAGATGAGAGAAGACTTGGAATAAGAGAAGACTTTTGAAAGTGATGGTGCTTCTTCATTTGATGACTAAGCTTTTTTCCTTGTTGAAAAAATTGAGGTGTTTTGTTATTGGACAACCTAAAGAAAATCGTGACACAAAGGAAACAACATTTTCTTTCAAAATTTTAAATATCGTTTGGTAGATAAGGTGGGGACGGGGATTGTCTGCCGTAGCTGATTCACGCAGTTTCATGTAGTAGACGATCAAAGTCATAGATCAAGGATTTAACAACTTCAATTTACATAGTGTGGATCAACAATTTCATGCAATGTTTAATCTCAATCGTTTATTCATGATTGAATTGTCGATATTCGTTCTTGCACCGTGGAATTCAAATCTTTTTTTTTTTTGCTTTTATGGGTTTCTTATTAACTCACATCTTAATAATTCAATCAAATATCAAAAAAATTAAAATAATATTTTCTCTTCCATCTCCTCCCTTCCACTAACTTTACACATGCATCTAATGAAAATTCATCCTTATAACATGTCAATAGAATAGTATAACTTATTTTTAAAATTAATGATATGAAATATCAAAATAAATGTTTTCATTGTATTCGGTAAAAAAAACTAATTTATATTGATGGTGTATAATAAATAAGGCAAAAAAAGAATGTGAGCATAATAAAGAAAATTAGTCATTTCAACTAAGTTGACACTAGTAACACAAACAGAAAAACTGCAAGCAAGCATTATTAATAAAAAAAAATAGGAAAACAAACAAAAAAATATTGGCAGACGTAAACCTAACCTAGCAAAATCTATTAAAAAAGTCAAGAAAAACAAAGTTAAATTCGTCAAAAATAAAACATGAGAGGTAGAGAGAGTGAGAGGCGACAGCCCTGGGCTTCGCTCAGGGAGGACGTGCCGGTCCTTTTCACCGAAGGAGAGGAACACTAGGGTGGGGTGAGGTACAAGCAGGGTGCCACAAATTGGGGGGATAAGGGAGATTGGCAGGACGTGAAGTCGCGACGTCGGAAAACATCAAGATAAGAGGATCGAGGTCAAGACAGGTTTCGGGGGATCAAGCGACATGGTGGTGTTAGGGGTCAGTCGAGGTCTCGAGGTTCTTCACGGGACAACTTTGGGGTTCGGGAAGGGATTGCAAACGGCCATGGGAAGGAATGCCGCGATCGCCCCTCTACTAGGGTTGTGTGATCGCGAGTTGTTGAGGAGGAGAGGGGCGCGTTTGCTGCTGCCCCATTGCAGCGATCGCGCACGGTTTCGGTTACGGGTTCAGATGATGTGCAGAATTCTGGTTTTAAAAGGTTCGTTACTTTCTATTTTACGAATTTTCCATAACATATACGACATTTTTATTTGAGGAAATCTTTCGAAGTTTGTGGGATGTTGGAAAATGTGTTTGTTGCTAGAAAGCGGAATGCCAATGGTAACATGTACGGTTTTGTGAGATTTTCCTAGGTTAGGGATGTTACTAAGTTGTTGTATGCTCTTAATGATATTTGTTTTGGTCATTTACGTATTTGGGTGAAAGTTGTAAGATTTGATAAACAAGATGTTAGGAGGGGGACAGTGGTTTCGAAAGTTAGGGGTGTTGGGAGGGTTGATGGTGGGCATGAGGGAGAAAAAATTAAAAACAGGGAGCAGGGGGACGTATGCATGGGGAGGGAGAAAAAATATGCGAGGTTCGGAACTAGGGGCGAGGATGATGGGAGGAAGGAGGTGGGGACGGTGAAGGAGAAGGAGGGTGAGGGAGAGGGTGTCTGGGTGGGTACGGTAGTGGTGAGGGTGAGGGCGGTGAAAGGAAAGAAGGGGGAGAGGAACAAGAAAGGCGTGGTGATCAAGGACCGCCGTGGTCTGATGTTGTCAAAGGCTGAGAAAGTTCAAGTTGCTAGTGGTAGTATTGTGCCGAATGTCCCGGCTAGAAGCTGGTGCGTATGTATCGGTCGAATGGAGATGACTTAGCATGGGCAAGGAAGGGGGTGATAACGACGGTGATTAGTGGTGAGGCCATACCTTTGGTACAAGAAAGAATTGCAGACGCCGGGCTCACTAACCTTGATATTACTCCCTTGGGAGCAGATAAAGTTTTTGTTCACAGTTTGATGAAGGAGAGTGTAATGCATATTATTGATGGGACAAAACAGTTCTTTGATCATTTTTTCTCTTCATTTGTTAAATGGGACAAGGAGGTCTTACCTTTCCAAAGGGGTGCTTGGTTGACGCTCTACGGAATTCATTTGCATGCGTGGAATGAGAATTTTTTTTTAAACTTTGTGTGATGGACTTTGGTCGCTATTTACATACGGATGTGTGCTCATTGGAGAAGGAAAAGAAGTTTAAGAAAAATAGTACATCCCACAGTGATCACAATAATAATTCAGTGCAAGCTCCACATAAAAAGAACTCAGGTGGGACACTTCGTCAAACTATGGTAAATTTGAAAAAAGTGACTTGTTTACTAAGCAAAGATCGTAAAGAGGTTCTGAAAATTTTGAAAAGGAATGTTTGACGGGGTAGTGGGAGGAAAAGAGTTTGTAAATCTGTTGAGGTGGTTCATCAGGCTTCTTCAGATTCTGTCTCTTCTTCAGCATCAGTTAACAAGGATTGGGAGCATTGAGTTGTTATGCAGGGGGATGAGAAGGTGGCGGTGGAGGATGTGTGGGGAATTGGCAAAGTTATAGGAGTGAAGTTTAATGGGGATAATGCTAATACTTTTAACTTGTTGTCCGGAGCGGGGAGAGGGAAGAAGAAGGCGAATGGGGGGTGGAGGGCGAGGGAGAGGGGAGGGCGGGTGAGGATCGTTAGTGGTGTGTGGGGGGCGGTGAGGGGTGTTAGGCTGTTTATTAAAACTATTTCTTGGAATGTAAGGGGCTTGGGTGGGTTGGAGAAGAGAAAGGAAGTTAGGAATCTGATTGGTGAGAAGAATCCGTTTATTTTGTGTCTCCAGGAAACTAAGTTGGGCGTGTGTGACAATCGCTTATGTGCTTCTCTGTGGGGTCCTTGGCCTCACGGGTACTCTTTTCGCCCCTCTGCGGGGGCGTCGAAGGGTCTGCTGACTTTATGGGATTCTATGGAAGTGGAGGTTTGGTCTTCTGTTGGCTTTGACCATGAGGTGATGATTTATGGCCGCTTTATCAAGTCTAATGAGGATTTCTATTTATTCAACATTTATGCTCCTTGTGATAATATGGAAAAACAGGAGTTATGTGATTCTTTAACTAGTCGTTTACAGCTGTAGGGTGGGCAGAAGGTATGTTTTTGTGGTGATTTTAATGTTGTCCGTAGTGATGAGGAAAGACGGTCTGTGAGACACGACTTTAGGTCTTCGGATCATTCTCCCTTTAATCAGTTCATTGATGTTAATGATTTTGTTGATCTTCCTTTGTGTGGTCGGAAGTTTACTTGGTACAAGGGCGATGGCCTTTCCATGAGTCGGATTGATAGGTTCCTGCTGACAGAGGAGTGGTGCTTGGCATGGCCTAATTGTTTGCAAATGGCTCAGCTGAGGGGTCTGTCAGATCATTGTCCTTTGTGTTTGTCTGTGGATGAGGAAAATTGGGGTCCCCGACCTTTAAGGATGTTAAAGTGTTGGCAAAATATTCCTGGTTATGTAAGCAATTTGTCATTAATAGATGGAACTCCCGACATATTAATGGGTGGGGCGGCTATGTTATGAAAGAAAAATTGAAATTGATTAAATTGGCTCTTAAAGAGTGGCACGCATCTAATTCAAATAATATTCCGGGTACAATTGTTTCTCTCAAGGCTCGTTTATCCGGCTTAGAGTGTAAGGGAGAAGACCAGGTGCTGACTGATAATGAGATTACTGAATTACATGATATTTCATTGAACATTCATTCTTTGTCTCGGATGAATACTAGCATTTGTTGGCAGCAGCCTAGACTCAGTTGGCTCCGTGATGGTGATGCAAATTCCAAGTATTTCCATTCTGTTTTATCTAGTCGTCGGAGATGAAATGCTTTATCTTATATTTTGGTGGATGGTGTGAGGGTGGAGGGCGTGCAGCCTATCCGCCAAGCTGTGTTCTTGCATTTTTCATCTCATTTTAAAAGCTCATAACATGGATCGGCCTTTGGTGGATGTTTTGCAGTTTTGTTCTTTGTCAATTTCGGAAGGTGGTAGTTTGGTAAAACCTTTTTCAGTTGAAGAAGTTAGCACTGCAATATGGGATTGTGGCAGCTACAAGAGTCCAGGTCCAGATGGTATTAATTTTGGCTTTCTAAAAGAGTTTTGGCATATTATGAAAGATGACATCTTGCGGTTTATTTCGGAGTTCCATCGGAATGGTAAATTGGAAAAAGGTATTAATTATACTTTTATAGCACTTATTCCTAAAGTTCAAAGTCCGCAAAAATTAAATGATTTTTGGCCTATCTCTCTGGTGGTAAGTCTTTATAAAATTTTGGCTAAAGTTCTTGCAAATAAACTGAGGTTGGTTATTGGAAGTGTCATTTCTGAGGCTCAGACAACTTTCGTTAAAGACAGACAAATTTTAGATGGGATTTTGATTATGAATGAGGTGGTGGATGAGGCTAGGAAATTAAAGAAAGAGCTTTTATTATTTAAGGTTGACTTTGAAAAAGCCTATGATTCGGTGGACTGGGGGTATCTCGATGTTGTTATGTGACAGATGTCTTTTCCAACGTTGTGGCGGAAATGGATCAAAGAATGTGTAGGATCAGCGACAACTTCTGTTTTAGTTAATGGCAGCCCCACTGATGAGTTTCCTATGGAGAGGGGCCTTAGACAAGGTGATCCTCTCTCACCTTTTCTCTTTTTATTGGCGGTAAAGGGATTGAATGTTATGATGACTGCTTTGGTTCAGTCTAATATTTTTATGGGCTATAGCATTGGTTCTACAAACTCTACAGTTATCTCTCTTTCATTTGCGGATGATACGCTCTTGTTGAATGTCAAAAGTTGGGCAAATGTCTGTACTTTGCGGGCGGTGCTTGTTCTTTTTGAGGGGGTGTCTGCGTTGAAGGTCAATTTCAATAAGAGTATGCTGGTATGCGTGAATATTTCTGATTTCTGGTTGGATGAGGCGGCATCGGTTCTGGGGTGTTCTAAGGGGTAAGTGCCTTTTATGTACTTATGCCTTCCTATTGGTGGTGACCTTCGTCGTTTGTCGTTTTGGGATCCGGTTATGTCTCGCATTCGTACTCGACTGACTGGGTGAAAGAGTCATTTTCTTTCTTTTGGTGGTCGCTTGATCTTGCTTAAGTCTGTCCTGACTTCTCTTTCTATCTATGCTCTTTTCTTCTTCAAGGCATCGTCAGGTATAATCTCTTCTATTGAATCTTTATTGACAATTTTTTTTTTGGGAGGGTGTGAGGATAATAGGAAATTGTCTTGGATCAGTTGGAAAAATGTTTGTTTAGGGAAGGAGTTTGGAGGATTGGGGGTTAGGAAGTGGAGGGAGTTCAATGTTGCTTTGCTAGAGAAGTGGTGTTAGAGGTTGTTAGTTGACAGAGTAAGTCTGTGGTATAGAGTGTTGGTTGCTAGGTATGGAGAGGAGGCTAGGAGGTTGGTGGTTGGGGGCCGGAGTGTTTCTTTGTGGTGGAGGGAGATTGCAAAAATTCGGGATGGTGTGGGTGTTGTCAGAGGGGGTGGTTTGCTTATAGTATTGCGAAGAGGGTTGGTAATGGAGTTGATACGTTTTCCTTGACAAATCCATGGTTAGGTGGGGTCCCTCTGTGTGGGAAGTACCCGCGCCTTTTCGACTTGTCTACTAACAAGTTGAGTACGGTTGCAGGTATGTGCTCGTTGGGGTGGGAGGAAGGTGGGTCGGCGTGGCAGTGGCGTCGTCAGTTGAGGGCGTGGGAGGAGGACTTGTTAGGGGAGTGCAGAAGTTTACTTTCTGCTTTTTCTTTGCATTATAACCTTTCAGATAAGTGGTTATGGCGGCATAACCTTTGTGGAGGCTACTCCGTGAGGGTTGCATACAATTTACTTACTTTTCAGGACTCTATTGATGTGGATGCTACTTTTGACTATAGTTGGCACAAACAGGTGCCTTTGAAGGTTTCTGTCTTGGCTTGGAGGCTCCTCCGTAACAGGTTGTCGACTAAGGATAATCTGGTGACGCGTAACATCATTCCTCAGGACTCCCAATTTTGTGTGACTGGTTACGGCGGCTTGGAAACAGCTCATCATGTGTTCCTTGACTGTCCCGTTCTTGCCCCTTTGTGTAATTTGGTTAGGTCTTGGATTGGTATATCTTCAGCTGATCTGAGGTTGTTACCTGATCATCTTGTCCAGTTTATTCATTCTTCTGGAGGATTGTGTGCTCGTCGTTCCTTTTTGCAACTTATATGGCTTTGTTGTGTGTGGGTGTTGTGGAACGAACGGAACAACCGAATCTTCAACGCAAAGGAAAGCATTATTCACCAACTGTTAGATAAAGTTAAAATTAATTCATTCTGGTGGCTGAAAGCCTATAATGTTAATCTTGGCTTATGTTCTCATTTGTGGTGGTCGAACCCTCTTGTTTGTGTGGGTATTGGCTAATTGTGAATGGTTCTTTATTTTTGTTGGCTGTTTGTTGACTGTACATTTTCGAGGTTTCTTCTGGCACACCTTGTGCTAGTAAGGACTCGCAGTTTCTGTTAATATATTCCATTTTGACTTGTTCAAAAAAATTCGTCAAAAAAATAAATAAAGAGTATCTTGAGAATCCCCTTAAGGGTCCGTTTGGTTCGAGAGTTTTGAAGGGGATGGGAGAGGAGGGGATGGAATATTTTAAATTTAACGTGTTTGGTTCAATTTTTAGAAGGGGATGGGATGGGAGGGGAGGGGAGCAAAATCCCTTCAAGACCCACTTTTTGCTTCCCCCAAATCGGAGTTCTCTCGACTGTGGTTCGTCGGAAGTCCAGGTTCTAGGCACCCTGTTTTAGTCTGGCGGTTCCGTCGACGGTTTGGGTTCGTACAAATCACGTCGTTGTGACTGGGTTCTGTCATATGCCTGACTTTGATGGATCTTGTGTTATGGTTTTCTTCTGTTTCGATTCCTTCTTGCTGTTGCCGCCGTCGTGTGTGCTGCTGTCGAAAGATTTGTTTCAATGAGATCGGTTCATGTTTCAGTAAGATTCTGGGTTGTTTCTTAAATGCGTTTTTCGCGCGTTTGTGGTTCTATTATGGGAGGATATGTTTATGGTGTTCTATTTCAATCTGATTTCTGTATTGCAGATCTGGTGGTGTGACTTACCCGTTGAAGCCGTCGATTTGATGGTGGGTTACTTTCAAGACACAGCTGAAATTTCGGTTCTTGGTTGTGTAGGTTCTGCTTCAAAACATTGTTGTCGTCGTGTTGAGTTCTCAAACTGGTACATTGTGCGCGAGGTTAGTTGGGCTCGAAATGGCTGGTAATGTTGCTGTATTTTGTTACAGGGGGATGTTTGTTCGTGAATCTTTATGTGCTGACAGTTGATCCATGCACCATTTCTTAAAAAATGGGTTTGATTTTACTCAAACCTGTTTCTGGTTTGTTTGGGTCGTCAATGCTTGCGGCTTTTTACATATCATTTTATTTTACAATCTGGTTTTGGGTCCTGCGTTGGGATTGCTGGTTTGTGCTAATGTGTAATTTTTTGTGAGGCATTTGGGTTTATCACTGGATTTTTGTCTAGTTGGCTATTATATACCACTTTTAGTTAATTGTTGTATTACCCTTTTAGGGCTAATGTGTGGTTGCTGGGTCATGTTGATGCCCCCTTAGCTTTTTGTACCTTTTTTATTAATATATTTTCCTTGCTTAAAAAAATGTCTTGGAATATGAAAAGTTGACATTGAATATAACTATAATAAAGAGTAATTTAGTAATATTCATACTTATTTGAGAAAATTTATTACTCTAACAACTTTTCTTAATACCCTTGATTTTTATAAACTACTCCCTCCGTCCTTTTTATAAGAATAGTTTACAAAAATCGCGGGAATTAAGAAAAATGTTTGAAGTAATAAATTTGTCATAAATGTATGTTACTATTACCAAATTATCATTTGTCTATAGAGATATTTAATGTCAACTTTTCATATTTCAATGTATATTGATAATATTAACGAGGGGTGTATTTGAAAAAAGAGTAATAAATGCATCTAAAAATTTGTAGATAGTCTTATATTTAGGGACAAAACTTTTTTATAAAGTAGTGTTATAAAAAGGGACTAAGGGAGTAATAAGTATTGGATTGGAAATTGTATAGTCATGGTTAGCATGACCCTTGTTTAAAAGGTACTCCCTCCGTCCCTTAATAAGTGATCTTTTGAAGAAAAAAATATTGTCTTAAAATAACTGACTCATTTTACTTTTCAATGCAATGTTAATTACTTTTTTCCAATTATAACTCTAATTAATTCCACTTTCATCAATCTCAATTCAATATATTCCACTTTGCATTTATGATAATGGAAAATGCACTAATACTTGACAAGAACAATTAAAACTATTTCTCTCTCTCCTTTACTTATACATTTTTCTTAATAAGTGTGAAATGAACAAATAGATCACTTAATTTAGGACGGTGGAAGTAATATTCTTTTCAAGGTTCTTCTTGCCATAAACATGAACTAAAAAAACAAAGTTAAGGTTACGTGTTTAAGAAGTCGTCCCTTGACTATTTCCCTCCACTCAAACCAACACATAATAATATGCCAAACAATCTTAGCCATAGCTAAGGAGTCATATCTTTTGCAAATATTTATGTATATAGCGCAACTATATTGAATTAAAAAAAAAATTGAACTATGCAAATGTAAAAATATAAAAACTAATTGGTGTGTATAGGATGGTTCATTCGTAGTTCATAATTAACTTCAAATGAATAGTCACTAACCTGAATAAACCTGTTTTATGTCAATATTTTAAGTAGTGGATTTAAGTTTTAACGGCTCCGTGTCACATATGGGAATGGACAAGGGTGATGAGTAATACCCGGCGTTGATTTTAATTTTTTTTGTTACAATATTATAAGTATGAAGTTTACAGCGCAATAACTAATTTACTTGAAATGAGAGAGTTGGATAACTCAACTAATTTGAACTAAGAGTTATAAAGTTAGAGATCCAGATTTAAGTGTTTTCCACAAGGATGAAGTGAAATGATTTGACTATTAGCTGCATCACAGTCAACTGGCGCTGGAATCACCTGATGCAGAATTGGCTGACATCTAAATTAGTTGTCGGCTAACGACTGAGCATGGTTACCAAGTCCAAATAGACTTGAAGGCTGTTATAAGCCATGTTAAAAACATTTGACTACAAGTTGTGTCACAATCAGCTGATGTTGGAGTCATGTGAGGTAAAATCAGCTGGCGACTAAATGTGGCCACCAATTCTTAATGGACTTGGAGGTTGTTATTAGGTATTATTGGGGTCGTTATAAAGCTTAATGAGAGTCCAAGAAACTGAAAACTAAATTTGCCCAAGTCATAATGTCATATAACTACTTTCTTACCTAGGTGACATGATAAAGGAAATGGTTAAAGAGAGACAAAATGAAATAGAACTGACCACAAGGCCACTTTGAATGATAAAATATGGTCAAACATTCTCTCCCTCAAAAATAGGAATATAGAGAACATTAGTAGATGACAACCAAACAATCATTCATAAAAATGCAATTTTGGCCCTAACTAAGTTTAAAATGTGCATGGAGACCTAGCCCTTTAATAACAGGGTGATGGTCGACATGAGTAGCTGATGTGGAAGTTTACGACTCAACTGAGAATGCGGTTTTAGGTTGTAACTCAGCAGACATGCATGCTAGTTACTTACATTAGCGATGTTAGACATAATCTTTCATTGGTGGGGGGTAGCTCAACCGGTTTGAGCTTAATGATAAGGAGCGAGAAGCCATTGATTCAAACCCTGGTGAAGAAGTATATATTTTTTTGTGGTAGAGGTGAAAAAGTAAATATTAATCTAACAACAAATGTTTGTAATAAAAAAAAATCATAATCTTACATTATGTAATAAGGTAGATAGTGGGCCAAAAATGTGCAAGCAATAATGTAGGTTGCTTAGTGTGTGTTTGGTTATGTGATGTACATAATTGATTTATGTTCGAATGCAATAATGCAAATTGATTAAATATAATGAATGTTGTTTGGATAGTTTTGATCAAAATTGCTTTTGAATGTAGAATCACCAAAAGGGTACCGTTGGAGAAATTGATGGTAATTAAAGAGGGCAGTGAAGGAAATTAATGGTAGTTTAGTGTAGAATTGATTCTAGCTGACCCAAAAGTTAGGGGTTGTAGCTTAAAGAAGAAGTGATTTTAGAGTATGGAAGCAATTCCAAGAAGCCAAACCAAACATGAAGAAAAACTCAGTTTTCACAATGGAAGAGGACTAGAAGCGCAAACCAAACAAACACTTAGTTATTCTATATCTATACATATTCTATTGTATAGATTATTCAACATACACATTACACCAAACAAGTTTTTGCATATCTATCGTTTTCCTTTGTTTTATCTTTATATTTTCTTAAGTAGTAGTCTAAGAATCTACGGTTGAGTCACTTTCTCAACATAATATAAGGGTCTGTTTGGCAAAAATAGCGGATAACTGATAACCTAGCTGATATCTAATAGCTTATGACTGATGACTGATGGCTGATGGCTGATAGCTAATAGCTTATAGCTGATGACTGATGACTTATGGCTGATAAGTTAACTGAAGTGTTTGGTAAAATTAGCGGGTTCAACTAGCTGATAGATATCATTCAATTTTTTATGAAGACAAGAACAACATACATTAATAATAATAATAACAACAACAACAACAATATCATTGTCATTTAAGTACGAATCAAACAATTTATTATTATTATTATTATTATTATTATTATTATTATTATTGTTTTTGACAGTAATAATAAAAAATAAATTGGGGTTTAGGGTTTTTCAATCTATTTATGAATTAAACAACTCTTTTAAACAACAATACAGAGACCGAAGAAAATAGGGGAAAAATCGCAAACCTGGATGAAGAAAGAAGAAGAAACAATGGAGGAATGGTGGAGAAAGAGAATGACGATACAGAGAGAATGAAGAAGCAGCAGAACTCATTTTTATCTCTCTTTGCATGATCGTTGGTATTTCCTATATTTAATACATTTATTTTTTATTTTAAATTATAATAAAACATAAGAGGTAAAATTAATATTTAAATTAAAATAGTAAGGGTAAAAGAGGAAGAAAAAACAATAAGCTATAAACTATAAGCTCAAACACTACTTGAAATAGCGTCTGAAAAATAAACTATAAGCTCTTGAAATAAGCTATAAGCTCCTGACGAAAAGACTGTTACCAAACATGTTTTTTTTTGCCAGACAAGCTTATAAGCTATAAGCTATAAGACATAAGCTTGTTTTTGTGTCTTGCCAAACAGACTCTTAATCTAAAAATTAATCATTATCTCAAGCATAAATTAACCTAATAGTATCTTATCAAGTGAGGAATCCATAAATCAACCAAATTGTTATAACCTCGATTGATCACACAACTAGTCGGCTAAACACCGAACTCTGCATGACGACAACACTTGGCTTAGGTTTAGTGAAAAAGAGGAGTTGGTGGTGTCCCTACAAGTACGGTTTTGCAGACAAGGAAGGCTGCTACTGGTAGCGCGCTATTGCTAGACTTGCAAGTGCTGGTCAGCTTTACACACGACATGCACGATATCTCCACAAACAAAACGAATCCAAGGACAAAAAAACAAACCTCTTCTAAGTGAAGTTAATATATCAGTGTCGGTGCATGCATAAGTACCCAATCCAGCTAAACAAGAAAAAGAGTACCAAGGTGTCTCAACAAAGTTTCTCATATGAACTATGTTTGGATCAATCAATGTTTAAAAAGCGTTTGAAACGTTCCTTTGTGAGAAATAGCAAAGAGGAATAACTAATTGATTATGAGAAATAAAAAGATTTGATATATTGCTTGAAATGAAAAATAAGTTATCAATTCAATTAACATTTCTCCTCTAATTATTTAGCACTTAAAAATGGATTTAAAAAAGTAGTAGGTCTTACTCTTTTTACTTTTTCTCTTCTCTATCTTTCTTCTAAGACTAACCATGAGAAGTTTTTTTTATTTCTTATTCTTATCAATTTCTCTCTTACCTCACTTTCTTTTTCCTTTTATTTTTAACCGATCACACCCTAAGAGCAAAATTTATCATAATGAGAAGCTTATGAACCTATTCATCTTAAAAACTAAGACAATGACCTATTCAATTTTAGTTTGACAAAAACATATCATGTTATTTATTCAATTTTAATTTGTCATAAGGAGATTTTAAAAAATATGAAAAATGAAATGGATATAAGTATATATAATATTTATGATACTCATCCAAATAAGACAAATACATTTTTTTTACGCAATGTACAAATACTAAGAGCTACTTATGCATCCACTCCATTTAATTTACATCAATATTCTATTATATCTTAGACCAACAACTAGAAATCATTTTTTTTTTCAAAAAAAAAAAAACTAGAAATCAAACCATGTCACACCACATTGGTGTATATAAACATTTTTTTTTTGAGACAATATATATAAAATTAACAGCAAGCATGGACCAAATGCAACAAAAAGGTTTATATTTAACAAATACATTTATATGATCTCTCACTAAAGTTGATTTAATTTAATGTTTTGGTTTAATTAGTCTTGGTTTTTTAAGTTTGAGTTATTTGCAATTTTTTTAATTGACCCATGGTATAAAGATTCAATAAAGTTTTATGTTGGTTGTGTCGATGCCTAATACAACCCCATCTTTTATCCAAATTTAAAATCGTCTTAAAAGTTCTTGTGTTGCACCTTTCAGTCGATCTGATCTAATGATAAAAAACTTTGTTGGTGTTGTATTTGCGATTTTATAATCTTAAATAAATGAAAAAGGATTGTGAAGCTTAGAAATTACACTTTTTTCAAAATGAAAAAATTTAAAAGATAGAGGTAAAAAGCGTGCGAAAAAAATTACTATAAATAAACTATTACAAAAAGCGTGGGAAAAAAAGTAACACAGTATGGTAGGCATTATTATTATCACAACAAGTAAGAAAATTGAAGAAACAGAGAGACACTTCTCTACTCTTCTTCTTCCTCCTCCTCCTCCTTTTTCTTTCTCTCTCCTAGGGTTGCTTTTCTAGAGAGAGAATGGATTGAGAATTCACAAATCTCTCTCTCTCTCTCATCTTCATTCCTTCACACCACTCAGGTAACTCTTCCTTTATCTCTCTCTCTCTCTCTCTCTCTCTCTCTTCTCTTTCATTTTCAATTTTATTTTCCTCTATCAGCTTAGATCGGCTTTTTAATTTTAGGGTTTTTTTAAAAAATTTGGCTGTTTCGTTGGAAGCTTAATTTTAGGGATCAAGTCACTAGAGAAATTGTTGTAATAATACTTATTTGGTGAAGATTTTTTAGTATATGATTTTAGAATTAGGGGATTTGGTTCAAAATCTTAATCAGTGGTTTTCTTGTACTAATCTTGCCATCTTAGCTGAGGGAGTTGGCTATGTTCGGTAAAAATAGTGAATAACTGATAAGTTTGCTTATAGCGGACGAACTGATAATGGATAAGCTAATTGCTTGAATTTGTAGTGTTTGGTAAAATTAGCCCTAGAATTAATTTGTAAATAGACATGAAAAATTTCATATTTATTTTTTTCAATTAAGATTATTGGGGTATAATTGAGATTAAAAATGATAAGCTATGAGCTTTAAACTATATGTTGCTTGAATTAGTTTATCCAAAAATGCTATAAGCTAGTAAAAATAAGCTATAAGCTCGAGAGAAAACGACGGATACCAAACGGATCTTTTAGTCAAATGAGCTTATAACCTCAAAAATGTGTCCTATTTTTTTTATAAGAAAAGATAAAATAAAGTTAAATTTGTTTCGTACTAGCTATAAGCTGTTTTTATAAGCTATCTTGGACAACTTATGAAAATAAGCTGAAAACAACTTATGAACATGTCATAAGTTGTTTTCGTAAGTTGTTCCAAACGGTATTACAAGTGCTTATGCCAGTATTAAGCTCAAACAAGCCAATCTAAATAGGCTGTAGATGTTTTTATGCATAATGTTAGTTTAGATATAGGGGTCCTGATAAAAAAAGTTTAGCTAGAGGGTTTATGATATTATATTGCAGTGGTACTCTTTTTTTTATCAGTAGGAGTTGAACTCGGTACCCTAGGGTTTACAACACTCACACACACTGCACACTAACCCTGTGGTTGCAATGGTACTCGTTTGATGTTACACAAGTTGAACTTTAATATTTATTTTATTATTTTGTTTAGCTTCTTTGCTATGGAGGACAAGGATTCAATTGCTAAAATGATAGACTCTACATCTTCGAAGATACAACAGCTGCAGAAGGCATTTGCTGAACTTGAAAGTTACCAGGCTGTTACTCTTAACTTGAAATGGAAAGAACTAGAGGAACATTTTCAAGGGCTGGAGAAATCCTTGAAGAGGCGTTTTAATGAACTGGAAGACCAAGAGAAAGAGTTTGAAAACAAGACGAGGAAAGCTCGGGAAATGTTGGAGAAACAGGAAGCGGCTGTTTTTGCTAAGGAGCAAGCCTTGCTGCAGAGACTTCAAAGGAAAAGAGATGCTTCTGTATTTACCATTGTAGATGCTCGAAAAAAATACAGGAAGGTTTCGTCAAAGGATTTGGGTACTGTCTTTAATGGGAGTCAAGCGGCACCAGATGTCGAGGAGAAACCTGTGGATGCTGTGTCCACTGGGGCTGAAGGCAACATAGAAAATGTGAAACTTTCTCCTGCAAATGTAAGTGTGGACATGATGTCTTATCCAGAGTTGGTAAAGCTATGCAAAGAGATGGATGCTGCTGGACTTCACAAATTTATATCTGATAACCGCAAGAACCTTGCTGCTGTAAGGGAAGAAATACCACTTGCATTAAGAGCTGCTCCCAATGCTGGCTGTCTAGTTTTAGATTCTTTGGAAGGATTTTATTGTACGGAAGTGTCAAGTCAGGATATAAAGAAGGATGCTAACTTGCTGGGTCTTCGCCGAACCAGTATCATGTTACTGGAATGTCTAAGTGATTTCCTGACCAATTTGGGTTCTGTTTCTAATATTATTTCCAAAGATATCAAGGATAGGGCAAAGGCAGTTGCTGAAGAGTGGAAACCGAGATTGGATGCTCTTGAAATGGATGCTAGCAATGGGAATTCCTTGGAGGCTCATGCCTTTTTGCAACTTCTAGCTAGTTTTGGTATTGCCTCTGATTTTAACGAGGAGGAGTTATCCAGGCTAATTCCAATGGTATCTCGGCGTCGCCAAACTGCTGATTTATGCCGGTGCCTTGGGTTGTCGGAGAAGATGCTTGGTGTGGATTAGCTCTCTTATTTTTATTTTATGCATCAAGTTTTCATCCAATTATCTCATGTTCATTTTTATTTAGACATGTTTCCAGATTTACATTATGAAAGTTGTTTCCTTGGGTTTCTTTAAATGATTTTCTGTTAATTTTAAATTTAAATGATTCATTTTACTTTTGATGTGCAGGTGTGATTAAAGTTTTGGTAAACAATGGGAGGCAAATTGATGCTGTTAACTTGGCTTTTGCATTTGATCTTACAGATCAGTTTTCACCTATTCCTCTGCTTAAGTCTTACCTGAATGATGCCAAGAAAACTTCTTCTCCAGTCAAGAGTGTTAACTCATCTCCCACTGCACAGGTAAGTAATCATTCCTACTGTTGTTTTCTATTAATGATTTGAACACGTGCTGTCAACTATTGTATAGTTTTTTGACTTGTTTGTCCAGTTGTAATTGAGGTCGTCGGTTGTGTAACAGTTTTATCGTCAATGTGAAATATTAAGATAGGTTGTTAGTTGCAAAGGAATGTCTGTATTATAATATTTTTAGAATATTGTGGGGATATATTGTCCAATCAGGTACTCTTCTTATTGAGGAGTGATCTCAGGAACTGTGTCCTAATTTTAACGTGCTTCTACTCCACTATGGTTAATGGAAGGTGCTCATGTTGTGAATTTGCGACAGTAATGTGCAGTTGTTTGGCATGTTATGAAAACATTCACAATTTTTCTATTGGATTCTCTTGTGGATGTAAAACCATTCATGAGTTTTCTCCTAAAAGTATAGTTTTTGAAGAGTTGGTTCATGACATGGTATTGGAGATTCTATGATATAGTGGTCTAGAGTTTGATTCTTACCAGTTACCAACCCCATTTTTCTATGTAAAAGTTGAATTCAACACAAGGTAGATGGATTTATGCAATGTCTGCCCTTCAATCCCAAAGGTCTCTTTTGTGATAGGGCATAATACATATATAACTATATTCATGGGGACTTGTGTAACACTTCACAACATAAGCCTTTCACTGAGTTTATTCATGTCACGAAAAATAGAGTATATGGAATGTAAGTTCATGTAGAAGTAAAGTAGAGTATATGGAATGTAAGTTTTGAGGGAGGTATGCTAGTTCTAGCTTAGAGATGAAAATTAGATAACATACCACAATCCACATCACACCTTGTGCAGGTTAATGTTCTTGGGTTCATCATGCCAAATGATGGGGAATAGTAGATGTAAATCATAGGATTCATGCAGGAGCGCTTCAAGACAATTTTTGATGAAAAGGTGCTTCGAAAATAATATTTTAACACACAGTTATAAGACCTGTATTAATGTATAGGATTGAATTTTGAGAAATATAGAGCCTATAAGAAAGTCAATTCAGTTAGACAGGAGAATGCTATGAAGGATGAGTGGTCATACAAGATAAGATAGGATTAGGAATAAAGTATTGTAGAGAAATTTGGGGCAGTAGTATTGCAAATAAGTTGGTGAGGCCTTGCCTTGGGTGGTTTGGACATGTGCGTAGGAGACCTACAGAAGCACTAGAAGGAGGGTAGATTAGACGAAGGATAATCTATTAATAAAATATAGAGGAATGGAGAAACAGAATCCTATAGGCCAAATCATTAAGAAGGATTTGGAATTTTACAATCCATCCTTTGACATTATTCAATGTAGGACATTATGGACCCTGATGATCTATGTAGTCAACCTCACCTAGTGGAAAATGAAAGACTGGCTGTCCATTTGTTAGAGAACAGAGGAAGCCGTCAAAAAGAGCCAGCCTAGTTTCACTAGTTTCTATCTTAATCTTTATGATTTGTGGATTGACTCAGTTTTCTTTGCTTTAAGTTGAGTTCCTAGGGTCATATTGTGGGTTTCTCAATCATCTCGAAGATAATGTGATGCGGGTGCACTAGAGATAACCAAATAGTTATATCGTCATGCACAGATATCACGCACAGTACTGCAATACACTTGCTGTCCCCAGAGTCCAAAGTCTCATACAGATAGTATTCTCTGCCCACAATAGAGCACAACGTCACATACATGATGCACACGCACCCTACTATCACATATACTGCTAACAATGACGTTTCTAATCATGACTGCCATTAAGTAGTTCTGCCACTAGTTATTTCCTAGTCTAACTTAAATCAGGCAGTTATTCCTGCTATTTTTATGCGATCTAGTGCACTCCTTTCTAATGGGTGGTTTGGCTGGCTCTCAGATTCCATCACAGTGATTTATAGAACTTGGAAGCTCTATGCTGGTGTGGTTGGTAGCTTCTGTGGCTGTGGGGACAGGCAGTGATTATGTAGATAACATAAGCTGTTTGCCAGTATCTGTTGTATGGCCACCAGAAAAAGGTGGACCACAATCTCATTCTTTTAGTAGATATAATGGCAAGGGACTCTGGCTAACTACTGTGGTTGAAGTATGTGGAATGTGCCACACTAATGCAATTGGAAGAATGGGGACAAAAATGTTTGATTCCAAAAATTAGAGTGCTGTAAAATGCAGTAGTGAAAAAATGATAGAAGACATTCTCTATCAATTATCATCTTGAATTGCCTTAAGGATGCATCAAATGCATGTAGAGTAGAGAAGCATTTATTTGGTGTTTTTGTTAGGTCTTTATTTTTATGCTCCAAAATAACTACGCCTATCTTCAATATTCATCTTTATGTTTATGGAAATGTGCGTAAATATTTCTAATGACTTGCTATTGTCGCAGCTTGATGTTAATGAAAGAGAGCTGTTTGCTCTTAAGGCCGTAATCAAGTGCATTGAAGAACATAAACTTGATGAGCAGTATCCAATCGATCCTCTCCAGAAACGAATGATCCAACTAGAGAAGGCCAAGGCCGATAAGAAGAGGGAAACTGAAGCGACAAAGCCTCAACCCAAAAGACCCCGTGCTAATGGTGCTGGATATGGTCCCCGTGTCACTAACATTCCTTTTGACAAAACTTCCTATGCTAGAGTTGCTGACAGGTACCCTCAATATGTGTATGACCGCCCTTACATGTACCCTGCACCAACTGAAAATCACTGTGCCCCTTTCCTGGCTTCTGCAACCTATAACGTCTCTCCTAATCCTGGAACTTACTTTGGAAATGGCTACCAATATCAAGCTACATATCTCCACTAATTAGAGAGACGGTGAACTGATAACTATGGTCCCTATTAATATTTAGTCTTAAGTCTTAACCCTTAAGCTGTTGTACTTTATAAATGTAGTCTTCAAGAATCCCTTAAACATGTGAAATGTTATGTTAAAATTTAACTTTGGTGCTAGAAGATATACTTATCCTCTAATGTATCCACTCTGTTCTGTTCTTGTTTTGTACAAGCTTACTTTGTTGTTTTTGTTTGTACTTGTATATTTTTCCTCTTTAATTTGTGTCTGTCGATGCTTTTAAATAACTGCACTTTCAACATGTTATTTTTTTGTCAGTTGAAAAGCATATCAATTTGAAGAACTCTTGAACACCATTTTCATCTGCATGAATTGATTCTCCTTTTTGTGGGGCATAAGTGTGTCTTGGTATAGTCGTAAACCTCAGGCGGGTTACACTTGACCTGACCTTAAATAATGTGGATTGATTTTGGATTAGTAGGTGGGAAATGAAATTTGAGAAACATGATGTGGTTGGATTAGGTAGGTAAGGGGGTTAATACATTAAGGAATGGTTAAAATACAACATTTCAGTGCATTACTTTGTCACAAATATGCACCCTAACCGTACCCAAGCAATACCGATGTTTTTCAAGTTAAGAAAAGTACCTTTAAAAAAATCAGAATTCACACCGGGTTGAGTCACGACCAGGTCGCTCTCTTTAAGACGTTTCACGGCACTACCCGAGTTTGTGCAAGGTAGACTAACAACCGCGCCGCCTCCAGGATAAAACAACCCAGTGCAGCTGTTCGATTACGTACTGCATCTTAAGTAATCGTTCAAGAATTTACACCCTCAATATGGTATTAAACAACTCTATATGGTACGAAGACCACTCGAAACCGAAGGGACAGAAAGGAGTAGGAAAGGAAAAAGGACTCGTCAACACAAGTCGAAAGAGGGAGAAGAGAGGAAAAGCACAGGAAACATCAACTGTGAATTTCGGGGTGAGGAATGAGTGAGGCGAACTCTCCTTTTATACAGAGAGAGTTCGTAACAAATTCGGAGTGACTTAAAGATTAAGTTAGCTTGCAGATTAAGCAGATTAACTTAATCTTTAAGCAATTCGCGGATCGGTTCAACTATCGGATATATACGAAAATTTCCGGATATTATGTTTGATCGGATCGGAACGAAACTTATTCGTAGAGCGCTTTCAGATAATTATTAAATTAACAAAAATTAATTTAACATTTTCAGGTGATAAAAAATATATTCTTTTTTGACCCGCACCCGGACCCAAGCCCCGCCCGGCCGGACGGCGGCGTCGCGCGTGTGATATATATATATATATATATAAGCGCTCATCCGTTCACAAAAGTGGGTACCCCAAGCACACACCCTTGGAGGTCACCTCCCACTTATATAAACACTATTGGTGGGTATGTCCTATCCAATGTGAGACATTTTTCAACTCATACCAGCACTAGTTCTTTCATAAGGGACATGTGTTTATTCTTTCCAACTTCCACTCAAATTCACTAGTGTTCCAACACATACACAAGTATTTTACCGGTAAAAACTAAAGAATTGTGCTAGTAGTATGTATTGCTTTGCAACACACTTCTTTATCAATTGAAAATCATATGAATTTGACAACCAAAGATTGATAAGGAGTTGACTAATGACGCACAATGGTTTGAGTTCAACAAGCCTCTAGATCCAATTTACCTAATTTTTTATATCAAAAAAAGGAATTCTTATGGATTAAGTAATTTTATGTAGGTTTTTTTAACATGATGTAGGATCTATATAGTTAATTGAGATTTATTTATATTTTAATTGGTAAAAGAGAGTATGATGAAAATAAGTATCAGAGAATGATCCGTCAAAAAATGTATATTAGAGAAAGTATCAAAAAGGTTTATGTAATCTTGTTGAGCATATTATAGGAATATCGGTGATGAGCAAAAATGTAGGTGTGGAAAATACCATATAGTGCTTCATTTTCTTGTATCATGGAATGTTTTTAGCTACTTCTCTTATTTCATTATAAATATTTTTTGGTGTAAACCAACTAACGGTAAAAACTAATCTCTCAAACCTTGTATGATTTAGATGAGTGTCAAACTTGATAATCTACACTATTTTAGATCGTGATTATTTATAAAATAAATAACGTGTTAAGGTAATGCATAAGACTTCAAAAAATATTATTTGTATTCATTTTTAAAATTAAATATATATTTTTTGTTTTATTAAAATGTCTTTATAGTTGTAGAGGTTAGGTGAAATATAATTAATTAAGAGTAGTTGAGATATTTTAAATAAATAAAGTTATTATTCAAGATATTTTGAAGTGTACCTCTAAAAAAAGAAATATTGTGAAGTTTAATATTATCGAGGTCCCTAAATTATTTGAAATTTGTAAATAGGTCTCTAGAATTATTAATTCATTATTATTATTGGACCTCTTAACATGTTAATAATCTATATCATCTCTCTTCAGCTGTGTGTGGAAGATATCTTATTTACATCAAATTTTGTATCAGTCTCGTGCAAGTCAAGGGGCATTAACACACTGTTAAAGAAAAATAATATTTTTTTATATAGAAAGACCAATGAAAAATTAATGTCTTAAAAAAGACCAATAAATTGTTCATTAAAAAAGACCAATAAGCTTATGTAGGACTGAAAAAGGGATTAGGTAGAAAAGAAAAGGACCAATGAGTTTGTCTTTTTGTTGACTAGAGCTTGTTAAGTGTATATATATATATATATATATATATATATTTGGTACAACTTGTTAAATATATTTAGTTAAAGGGTCTTCTTAACATATACTTTTATGATAATTTGTTAAGAATAAAGAGTAAGTTTTATTCTTGAAAAAGCAAATTTAAACTTTCAAAAAATTTAATAGTGAGTAAAATATTTTAACAGAAGCAATTATCGATTTAGTCTTTAAACTATCACATTCTCTTTAATTTAGTTTCTAAATTATATCAAATAAACAGATAGTTCCAAAAATATACGAATTGTCATTTTAGTCTTTAAAATATATGAAAATCCATTTTAATTCCAAATATCTTAATATTGGAGACTAAATTGGTAAATTTTCTATTCATCTGCGTATTGTGTTTGAGAAATATTTTTGACACAAAATCTTACATCAACATCATATATTTATACATGTTCTATTTTTTGATATTATATTTTCTCTCACCTTGAGTCCGACGTCTATATTTATTTGTATATAATGTTAGAATACGAAGTTGAGTTTTTGTGTCTAAATAATACAACTTTATATATTAATATAATTTGTAGACTAATGCATCGTTTGACCTGACTTTTTAGTTTTAAAGCTATTTTTAAGTTAAAAGTTGTTTGGCAAAATATTGTACAAATATATAATAAATAAAAAAATGTTAAAATATTTTTTGAAGGGAAAAAATGTTTAAAATATTTTTTTAGTAAGTACTTAATAGATATTGTGTTTGACCTACCTTCTCCTTAAAATTGTAGAGAAGTAGAAAAAAAGCCGAGCCAAACGGTACCTAAGTTGAAGATAGGTTGATAGTTTATTGACTAAATTGATATTTTATTCATTTGGAATACAATAATAATATATGATTTATTAACAAGTACGCAGGGTGCCCCTTAAAAAAAGAAAACAAGTGCACATGAGGACAGATACATAGGAATGACAATATGTCAGACTAACCGATAGGAGTCTACAACCTAACATATGCCTCAAACATAGGTTAGATCAAGCCAACAGACAAGAGCCTACGACCTTGTCTACATCAAACCCAGGTCAGACCAACCTTTTCTTTAAATAGAGAAGACTAAGACTTTTGAAGAAATCTATTTAACTATAAATGTTAGACTAGGAGTCATAACAAAAACCAGTTTAGGCATACTTAAGTAAATATGAATAATATTTTTTATTACTATTATTATATATTAAATCGTAAAACATTTTCAGTAATTCAAGTTTATTAGTCTATATTAATATTAGTCTATTATTATGAACTAAAATTGAAATATTTCTTTTTTTTTTTAAGCGAAATAGAAATTTGATTAAAATAAAAACGAAATACAACGCTGAGGGGGCAAAACCTAACAAAACCACTGTAACAAACCCTAACGAGTGATGCACAATTACAGCACAAAAGTGGTACAAAAATGAGAAACAATCCTAAACAGGTTTTACACAAAACTCCAAACAAACACAACCACGTACCGTACGTACAATCCGGCGAACTCGTGTACGAGCGCGAAATCGAATTGCAAAAAAAAAAAATGTGGAGTGAGAGTTCAAAGCATTACAGGTCGGCGAATGAATCTACTGCCAACACAGAAACAATCCAAGTGTCGTACTCCCTACAAAACAGCAACAAGTCAAAACGCCCTTTCGAGCCTAACTGTCCATTGCCAAACCGGAAGAGAGACACAGACAAGACAACGACAAAGGCAAATTATTTAAAATGCCATATTAAATATCAAAAGGGGTTTGCTTTAAATATTAGTTAGTTTGGGTTGTATGTGTAAAATTTAAGATTTTTTTTTGTGTACAAGTGACAAGAGCTTGTTTATAGTATGCGAGGCAGCAGAGCAGGCAGTATAACAAGTTCCAACTTCTAATAAGAAGAATGTATGTTTCTTAATTTTGTACTAGTAGAATACACTCACTCACATACAACTAACTAACTAACTAACTCTGTACCATTCAGCAAACGGAGAAGACCAAACGGAAACGGAAACGGAACTTGAAAAAACATTTCTTTTTTTTTTTTAAAAAAAAGAAACAAGTGTGAAACAGAGTCAGCTTTTGTGACTCTCTTTTGTTTAATTCAATCAAACAAACAGCACACACACACACACACACACATTCTCTCTCTTCCTTTTTCTTCTTCTTCTTCTTCTTCTTCTTCAACCTTCTCTCTCAATTCTCTCTCTCTGATGTGAGGGTTACACTGGGAAAAAATGGATTGACAACTCTCTCTCTCTCTCTCTCCATCTCTTTCTGTGTTTTATAGTAGTAGTTTCTTAAAGATCAATCAGGTAATTATATCTCTCTCTATTTTTATTTTATTTTTGTTTTTTTGTTATTTTTGTTTTTTTGCTGTCGGTTTAGATCGGCTTTGTTTGCTTATGTTTGACCAAGATTCTATTCTGATTCTATCCACGTTTGTTGTCTGTTTTTTTGTTCAACACATTGCTCTCCAAATCTACTCTTATAATTATCTACTGCACTGCATAGTTTTTTTTTTCTTTCTAGAAATTTATTACTCTGTGATTTTTAAGATTTCAGCTGTTTATTATTTGTGTTTTTTTTAATTAATGAGTGGAAATGTTTTGCCGATTTTGCCTCTGTTCATTTTTTTTAGGGTTTTACTTTTTGTAATTGTTGCTCTAAGGTTTGGATCTAGACATTTTGTTTGTTAAATATTTTACAAATTTTGTTCTGTTTGATGCATGAAGGATTTTTGAGCTACTAGGCAACTTATAAAGAAATTAATGCTTGATGATTTGGTGAAGGGTTAATTAAATATGATGTCATAAATAGTGATTATGATTCTATCTTGATAATTTACCTAATGTGTCACTATTGCTAGCTTCTCCCATTTTTATCCAGAGTTGTATGGAATTTTTTACTTTCTTTGAGTATTTCATGGTTTTTTTTTTTTTTTATTTTATTTTATTTTAAGTTTGTATTAGTGATTAGGATGCTTTATTTATAATTAGTAACCAATGCAGCATGGACACAATGTCTTGTGTTTAACATGTGTCCGCCACACTGATACGACACTGAAACATGTGTCACATTCAATACTTTCATTTTTTAAATTACTATCGGTGTCTATGTATGAGTGGCGTGTCCGTGGTTCATGCCTTCGCAAGCTCAAATTAAGTATTTATTTCGTTATCATATCCTTTTCAGTTTCTTAGCAATGGAAGAAACAGATTCAGTTGCTACACTGATGGATTCCACATCTTCGAAGATACGACAGCTGCAGAAGGCATTTGCTGAACTTGAAAGTTATCGAGCTGTTACTCTTAACATGAAATGGAAAGAACTAGAGGAACACTTTCACGGGCTTGAGAAATCTTTGAAGAGGCGCTTTCATGAATTAGAAGATCATGAAAAAGTGTTTGAGAACAAAACAATGAAAGCTCGTGAAATGTTGAAGAAGCAGGAAGAAGCTGTTTTTGCCAAGGAGCAAGCTACATTGCAGAGGCTTCAAGATAAAAGAGATGCTGCCACATTTGCCATTTTAAATGCTCGAGAAAAGCACAGGAAGGTTTCACAAAAAGATTTGGCCACTGTCTCTAATGGGGGTCATGGTACATCAGACGTGGAAGAGAAACCGATGGATAATGTTTCTAATGTGACAGAAGGTACTTGCAGAAGATGTGAAACTTTCTCCTGGAAATGGAAATTTGGAACTGATCTCTTATCCAGAGTTGGTAAAACATTTGTAAAGAGATGGATGTCTCTGGACTTCACAAATTCATATCTGATAACCGTAAGAACCTTGCTGCTATAAGGGAAGAAATACCACATGCATTAAAAGCTTCTCCTAATGCTGCATGTTTAGTGTTAGATTCTTTGGAAGGATTTTACTGCATGGAAGTGTCGAGTCAGGATATTAAGAAGGATGCTAACTTATTAGGTCTTCGCCGGACCTGTATCATGCTGATGGAATGTCTGAGTGATTTCCTGACCAATTCAGCCGGTATTTCAAATTTAGTATCGAAAGATATCAAGGACAGGGCAAAGGCAGTTGCTGAAGAATGGAAACCTAAATTGGATGCTCTTGACATGGATGCTAGCAATGGGAATTCCTTGGAGGCTCATGCGTTTTTACAACTTCTAGCTAGTTTTAATATTGCGTCTGGTTTCGATGAGGAAGAGTTATCCAGGCTAATTCCAATGGTGTCTCGGCGTCGCCAATCTGCTGATTTATGTCGTTGCCTTGGATTGTCAGAGAAGATGCCTGGTATGTATATGCTCACTTATAATATTCTGTTTCGATTGTTTCCTTATGAGAATTATATCAGACTGTGGGCGATATTGATCAACAGTCATGTTACATGATTAATATGATTTATTGTTAAAACATCTAATGATCTAGATGGCTTTTAACATGCAAGGTGCATGCAAGAATCTAGCATATGTATCCATCATTAGAGACTAAAGCAATTCCGATTTGCATCTGTTTGTTCTAATGCTTTGTTTTTCATTTTGGACATGCAGGAGTAATTGAGGTTTTGGTGAACAGTGGGAGGCAAATTGACGCTGTTAACTTGGCTTTTGCATTTGATCTGACAGAACAGTTTTCTCCCGTTTCCTTACTGAAGTCTTATTTGCAGGATGCTAGAAATTCTTGCTCACCTGTCAAAAGGGTTAACTCATACCCCACTGCACAGGTTCGTTGTTGAGTAATTATTCGCTCCATTGTGTTCTTTTAGGGTATGTTCGGGAAGGGGATTTTGGACAGGAGGGGAAGAGTTATTTTTCTTTTTCTAATTTAAGCAAGCTATAAAAATGTTTCTAAAAATGAATTAAGTGTGGTTGAATTGTTGTATGATCATACATATATCATGGTATTCTTTCAATTTTTTAAAAAATCTCTAATATATATTTAAGATGTAGACCTAGTCCTCCAAAAAATTTCCTCTCCAAAACCCTCCAATACTCCTCTCCCAAATAGACCCTAAATGATTTAAAGTAGTGATCTGATATAGAGTTTTTCCTCTTTATCCACTTCTAGTTAAGTTTTCCTAACATACATTTACCATCATTAAATACTTAGCTTAGTCTTATGGAGGAATATTTAACTTGGTAATCTACTCTTTTCTGTTTTTATAATATTCCTAGTAACTTCTTGTATCAGATTGAAGTTAACGAACGGGAGCTAATCGCTCATAAAGCAGTAATCAAGTGCATTGAAGAACACAAACTTGATGAGCAGTATCCTCTAGATCCTCTCATGATACGAGTTGTTCAACTAGAGAAGGCCAAAGCTGACAAAAAGAGGGAAACTGAAGCGACAAAGCCTCAACCGAAGAGACCTCGTGCTAATGGTGTGGGATATGGTCCTCGTGTCACTAACATTCCTTCTGACAAAACTTCCTATGCTAGAGTTGCTGACAGGTACCCGCAAACACAATATGCGTACGACCGACCTTACATGTACCACGCACCAACTGACAATCATTGTCCCCCCTCTCCTCGGCACTCCACATTATAACTTCTCTCATAACCATGGCAACTACTTTGGAAATGGCTATCAGTACCAAGCTACATATCTTCACTAGTTAGCTGAGATATGAGCAGAAGATTATGATCCTTTTGTTTAATATATCTAGTCTTAACCTTCTAAGATGTTGTATGTTGAACTTTTAAAATGTAGTCTTCAAGAATCACTAAAAGAAGTTAAATGTCATGTTATTAATGTTTTAACTTTTGCTGTACTAGAAGATATTCTGATCCTCTAATGTATGAATTCTGTTATTGTCTTGTACAAACTTATCTTGCTGTTGCCTTTGTAGTATGTTTTGGTTGTCTTAGATCCGAGGCTGTCTTTTATTTATTTGTTTATTTACTTATTATACTGTCAAAGATCTGTGCAACCAATATCTTTTCCAATGAAAATTTGAAATCAAAACTTAAGTTCAGATATTGATGTTTTTGTAATAAGAAAGAACTGAGATATTGAGATATTGGTATTTTTCTGAACAAGGCAAAATGAAATACATTAATCTCATATAAAGTTCCTACAGCACAAGAAGTGCACTGGAAAAACTCAGAACATTCAACACATCTACCAAATGATTAAGATCAAACGTTAAACTTGGATGTTTTGCTTTCAACCACCAAAAGGATAACAATTTAGTTTTATCAATTAAACGCTCAATCAACTCCCATTTTTTTGAAAACAACGATTATTTTTTCCTTTCATTCCCAAATGCAAGCAAGCCAAATAATATGAAAATAATAATAGATTATTTTGGACACCCACCCCCCCAGTGCGCCAAAATGCAACATGTGATCGGACACATGTGAAATGTATACTGATTGAATACTCATCCATTGCGTAACCAATAACCAAATGCTCCCAAAGATGTTGCATTCCAAAAATAAATGATTGGTGTTTTCCTCAAGACTGCAACCACTAACATACACATTATTTTATTCTTTCACTATCTCAATTCATTAACTACATCAAAAAGATAGTTTTTTTTAATGGTTGACTATAATCATACACCACAATATTGATTTAACAAATATTAGCTTAGTTTTATTTCAATTTTTTTTTTTAGCTTAGTTTGTTATTTATTGACAAAATTTTTAAATTTATTTTCTTAACAAGTGACCTAAGAACACTCTTTAGCATTTTTCAACAAATTGATTTTAATTATTTGAGATGGAAAATTGATTTTACTTGAAGGTAAGTTGAATCTAAAGTCGTTTAAGTTTATATTTACCTAAAAACAAGTTGAACAATAAATTTCAAAGTAAAAATCATGTTTAGACTCAAAAACTATAAATCCCAACTTAAAGTTAAAAGCAATAAACAATATTAATTCTATTGACAAACAACCAAAGCATGATCAAGTCAATTTTACAACTCCATAGAACCATAATCAATTGTGACTGCTCCAAACATGAAACTAAATATATGCTAAATTGTAGGATGCAAATTCACTGCAATCAAGAATACCCGCATTCCCAATCAAAATTACAAACCCATATTTTTTTATTCTTCACAAATCAGAAACAGAGTTCTTCAAATCACTGTGAACTAAAAAAAGGATAGATGTGAGCAGTTAGATGAATCGGAGGGATCATGTTTGTCTGACTTTGTAAATCGGAGGGTACAACAATAATTATCGGGGGTATAGATAACAATTTTCCTACTTACTTCTATAGCAGATAAAAAGGCCCAAGGCCCAAGGCCAATGAGATACATTGTAAACCCTAATTCAGTTCCATCATCACTCCTTCAACAGAAGCAGTGCTATAAAAACGGAGCAGTAGAGTGTAGAATTTCATTCACCAATCTATCTAGGGTTCGTTTTCTTTTTCTCCCTGCCTCACTTTCCAGTTCTTCATTGTTTTTAATTTTTGTATTTATTTTTAATATGAATTGTGGTTGTTGTATTTGAAAACCAGACATATAGTCAGGTATCTACCGTGTTAATGTTGGTAGAGACCGTTACATGTCTGGGAAATGAAACTGAAAGAGTTAGTTTCAGATGAATTTGGGGTTTCCCTTGTTTTCTGATGCATCTCTTTCATTAAGTGTTCATCGTTGCCCAATAATATTCTATTTATTATTATTTGAGCTACATCTGGACTCTACATTACATACTCATCGTCAGATTTCGGTTTCAGCCATGAATATAATCACATCACTTTAATTAACAACAAAAATGAAGATCCTCTGTTCCGAGAATGTTCACTTGATGATTAATATTCCTAAAACTAAACTTAATACAAATTAATGGTGATCCAAATATTGGGATACATTGATTTCAAGAAATGAAAGTAATGGCTTAGAGATCTAGGTAATAAACATCAATGGCTAAGTCCTAAAAGTAATAAACATAAATAAACAATTATTAAAAATGAAGGGTTTAAGTCCTAAACTTAGTTGGTTGGTTAGGAAATTTCTAACAGGGGCGGTAGGGCTTACTTTCAACTTGAATGAAATTTGAATTTGAGGAAGTGTATATGACAGGTATTGGGATAAGCTGAGAAAAATGTCTACTTGAATGCCAACTCGAATTGCCGAAAGATATCTTAGGGTTGGTGAGGGGCTTTTGGAGCAATACCGAGAGGCTGCACTTAGCCTCGCTGTTTTCGAAACCAACTGGTTAAACCATGAATTGACATTGTCCACGATTCACTTATTTAAGTGGTATGACCACAACTCAGTCGTAGTTTGAGCGTTGTGTATAAGTGTTGGTGAGCATCTATCTTCAATGTTTTAAAAACCAATCTGGACGGATCAACCGATTTAACAATGAACCGACACTGTCTATAGTTTAGTTATTTAAGTGATATGACCACAGACTCATCCCATAACTCGGAAGTCTTGCTGGTTTGATGTGGATTCAATTTTTAAAACATTACCTGACACAATTTTTGGCGAATTTGAGCTTCTGAGTTTTGTTTATAAGAAAAGAAAATAAATGTGCCTCCTTTTTTTAGGGATATGGACTTCAAAGAAGCCGCTAAGGACAAAATCCCCTGGGATGGGACTATCTCTGTAAATGATTTTTCCCTTTCTGCTTCTACATTTTCTGACAAGTGGAAAATGTTCAATCCTTCCTTTCCTCCATGGCTATGGACCGCTATTCCAAAACATCATTTGGGTCCTCCTAAGGTGACTCCTTTGTCACAAGGCTATCAAATCCACTGCCTTGTTCCATGCTTAGCATCTGTTCTGAATATTTTTTATCTGCATGTCTCTCCCTATATCAGGTTGAAGGATACTTATCACTTGAGAATGTGTGCCTTGTCAAATCAAGCGAGGTCTGTCAGCAATTTAGTGTAAAACTAATTTTTATGGACGTGCATGTTTGGATTCACAATGAGATTGACGAAACTACAATGCCACTGATTTTATTTAAGTTTCAAAGTGTAGCTTTTTTCAAAATTTCGGTGGCACACGTTGATTATGTCAAACTCACTCTCATTCAAACAGGCACGAAGTGAAGTTTATGTTAGTTATTGAATTGTAACTTTCATTACAGGAAGAAGAGAGCAGCAGAAGTTTGACATGGAAAGAAGATAGTACCATCTCACAAACAGAAGAGCCCTTTGATCATGCAGTTTTAGTTTGTATGGCCTAATTGGTATTCCTGAACTAATTAATTTATTTTTATTCCATATCATAAATTTGGATTCTCTGCAGTTTCAGTACTTTTCCTTACCTAACTACTTGCATAATGCATTTCTTCCTTCCTACTAGGTCCAGAGAATGAAGTAAATCACTATGATTTTCACATTGTCTACAGTCCTTCATATAGAGTTCCAGTGTTGTACTTCCGTTCATATCATAGTGGTATGTTCACTTTTCTATCTGTGGAGTTTATGATAAATAGTTTAATAGATATGTAAATATAATCAAAACAATCAAGTTTCATAACCAGGATTACATTATGGTTGTTTGAAGTGATCCTCTAATCCTATTGCACCATTTTTGCTATTGAATGTGGTTACCAGAAGTGCTGCATTGAATTTCTTGAATAACAATGATTTAAAACTTGGCTTTAAATATTCCATTCATATCTAATGGCTATGAAAAATTAAAAGTGTCTTTCTTGAATATCACATAAATGATGTTAAATATGTTTGGTATTGATACTGTTTGATTATGTAGATGGACAGCCTTTGCCGTTCAGTGAAATTGAAAACGACCTTCCTGGTCATTCTGCAGAGTTGCTATTAGAATCCAAATGGACATTTATAACTCAAGAGGTAAACAGCTTGTTTCAATTTTTTTTTTCCTTTTCTTCAAGTGCCTGTGTTTAAACTATTTTTTGTTTATAAATTTACATGAGTTGTGTACTAATACTTCTGTTACTGTTGGAAAGATGGTAATCCAGTTGAAATTCCAATTGTGCATCGGAATATCTACTTTCTGAATCGTGAATCAAATCTTATTATGATTTGTTAGATACATTACCAATAAAAAGATGACATTTTCAAGTAAAAAAAGCAATTCTTTAAAAAAAAAAAGAGTAAAAAAAGCGATTTAGCAAACCTATAATCATCTACTAATCTCATAATCATTCAAGATTAAAGTCATAAATCAAATGATAACCAAAGTGACTGGGCCATACAGAGTTGATAAAAAGAATGGCTGGTAGAATGAATCATGATTCATCATAAAGGATTATGATTCGAAAAGAGCAGCCATACAGAGTTCGATGTAGAATGGCTGGTATCGATTGAGTTCACTTTTGTATCGAAGCACGACATACATCTCATATTTTGTAAGATACTTATAATTATGAAATATAATGAACAAGTACATCAAAATTTGGCCAACCTGATCCTTGCTTTTGTGTGTTTATCTAATGAAATGAGTTTTATGAATACATATGGAATGAAAAATGCTGAAATAAAGGGATAAGATACGTCTTCAAAGCTCCATTAGTTGAACTTGAACACCATAGATGTCTGAAAATGAAAATGGCTGAGCACCCATATAGGTGGAAGTTAGGAAAAATATTTTCGCCCAAGTTACAAAATTTTATATTAAAAGAAAGCCACAATTAATCTGCACACCTTATCATCAGTTTGTTTATTATTACAACCATTCCTCTATACATTAACCTAATTGGTTACAATTTTATATCTTGCAGGAACACCCATATTTGAACAGGCCATGGTGCAAATTACATCCTTGTGGGACGGGTGAATGGATGAAACTTCTCTTTCATGGTGATACATCTTTGAATAAAAATTTCATTGAACAGTATCTAGTTTCCTGGTTCTCGGTCGTCGGGCAAGTTGTTGGTCTTAAAACTCCTTTGGCAATGCTGGACAACGTAGTTTCAAATGATTCTTAGACTGTCATATGCGTGCTTAATCTAAGATGAAATCATGGATCTGAGAAAAAATTTCTTTGCACCCAATTTATGTTGTCCTAAGCATTAGATGTGATGGAGGAAGGAAGGGGTGTTTGCAGTTGTAAATGGTAGAAAGTTGCAGGAGAAAAGCTTGTGAAGTTGAGTTGAAGACATGTTTCAATTAGAAATGATTGGAATGTTCACTCCCCCTTCTACATTTGCATGAAATATTATCGTTTATCATATTTGTATACATTTTTTTTAAAGGATATCTGTATAGAATTAAATGCAGCTTACTTCAACACATCTGTAATATATTTTTAGAAAATCCTTTCATATTAGCTCCTTTTGATACCATTGGTATCTTTGTATATTTCTCAATTAAATGCAGATTAGTTCAACAGATCATTTTTAAGAACATATTGTATATTAGCTTCTTTTTGATACCTTAAATACCATTGGTTTTGTACTTTTAATTGAATTCAAGCATTTTTCCTTTTGCGTATTTTCATTTGAGGTTTCATCATCTATCTTTAGAAGTAATTTTTTTTTTTATCAAAAAAAATTGAAGACTTTTATCAATTTCTCAGGAGAAATTTTCATTTTTGATGAGCTATTGTTAATTGATTAGAATATAAATTGATAAAGGAACTCTGTCCCCATCAACATTATACCATAAATAATCCAAGTGCAAAAGATCTGTCAGTCAAAATTGCACTTACAAAGCATTGCACATATTTTGTGCAGCATGAGCCAAGTTGTCTACAGTTTTTCCTTTGAACATAGAAGAGGGAAAGTTTAAGAGAATTTTAATCCAATGAACTACAAACAAGAACCAAATCAAGCAAATATTCGGCTTTCGAATCATAATGATATGGTCGAAATCAAATTTCAAAAATCCAAAATTCACCATTCTCAATTGATATACATTATATCAAAAAGGAAGAAACAACACTATCATGTTCTATGAAAGCTAAGCACTCCTTATCAAGTTTTCATTTCACCATAGCCAAAGGTGAAACCATAAGTGAATAAGGAATCTTAACAAGATCCAGCTAATATTACTCACTGCTTTCTTTCACCAATAATGAGTCATTTGTTTTAATGGTACATACAAAAATTCACCACTACCATTCAATGGCACCAACAACTCTTACTATACAAGAATACATCTCTCCCACCTGCTACATCTTCCAAAAGGACAATCTTCTCTGAAGGTTGAAGAAATGCTTCATCAAGCTAAATTTCCTCTCTAATTTCTTCATGACTTTCAGCACCTTTGTTATGGATTCTGGTGAAGTGAACAAGGAATTCTGTATTACCCTCGGCACCTTTGAGAGGAGACTCAATCCAACCTTTGCTGCAGAAACCAAAGCTCTCTACTCCTTTTGTAATCTTCTCGAGAACCTAAATTGCAGAAATCAATCACATTTTTAGCTTGGCAAAGTTTTCCATACCCTTTGTAGGACAAACTGAGAGCCTTGCCTAAAACACCAAAAGCAGAAACCCTCATACAAGGTGTGAAGCATTGTTTCAACTTAATTGGACTTTTAAGAGAAAAAGTTGAAGACAGGACAAATAACACTTGTCATTACTACCTCTGTCCCTAATTATAAGTCAATGTTGTAGAGCGCAAAATGGTGCTTATAAAAAGAAACGGAGGTAGTAATTAGTTTTATTTCTCCAAATGATTTTTTGAACAAGTTGACAACAAACAAGAAGTTCAGATAGCAAAAAACCACCCACCTCCTGATGGACAGCAGGATCTTTCACTATCCCTCCCTTTCCTACCTGCACAGACAATGGACTTCCAAATTTAGAAATGATATTTTGTTTCCAGGAAATGGAGGCGAAATGATGATTATTTTATAATTCAAAAAATCCTGCTTGCATAGAAATAGAATATTATATTTATACCAACTCCATTTCAATGATAACATATTGACCAAGTAGGTAGTATTTAACTGTATATTATTACTGGAATATCAAAACAAACAAAAAAAAGACATAATGTGATTCATATTCCTTACTTGAGATCTCCGAGCTTCAAATTGTGGTTTAACCAAGGTCACTAATGCAGCATCTTCCTTCATAACATTTACCACAGCAGGCATGACCTGTTAAAAGAATATAAGAATATTTAGTTGATACAAACAGGTAAGTCATAGATTAGTGAAAATAATGTGTTTCCTCTCATTATCTTTCTCTAGTTGCTTAAGGGTGGTTGACCACTTAATAACCAATTGTAAAACATTGAATTTGTTAAATATTAAATATATAATATGCTATCCAAAAAAGAATAAGATTATAAATGGACTAGTCCTGTTTAAATTAGCAGGTCCAATTCAATTTTCACAAACATCTCATGTGTTATGCACAGATCAGGAGAAAAGCTTCACAAGCGAACATGAGTATATGACTATGTTTAACCTGATTAAAGAGCGTACCGTTAGAATAGAGATGAATGAGAGGTCTAGGGTCACCAAATCAACATTTTGTGGGAGTTCTTTGAGATATCTTAAATTTGTCCGCTCTATAATAGATACACGTTCATCTCTTTGAATTTTGTCTGCTACCTATATAAGTTAACAATCATTACTATTAGAGAATCACTGAACAACTGCAGATGTTCAATAAAGCAATATAATTAGGGAAATGCTGTAAGAAAACGATATAGAATATCAAATCTTCTAAAAGAATATGAAACAGACTCATTAGGACTCTAAAGTAAGATATATTATTTAGTTGAGTTCACCAAACTAGCAAAAAAGTTCCCAAATTATTTTAAAGACATAACTGTAGAAGTTCAAAAGAACCTCATAAATTGAACTCCAAAGTATATATATATGGTATGAACAATGAACCGTATACGTAGAGTAGAATATATGCTTTATTTTACTCAAAAGTAACACCTCTGCAGATTACATTTCAATGAAATAAAAATCTTTTCCTTGTAAGTTTTATCATATAGATCATATTGATTCAGCAGGAAGTCTAGAGTAACAACTAATCCCCTTAACCATAAAAAAACATGAAATATGTTATTAATAAACAATCTCTATATGCACATATTATTTAACTGCTGAAACACTACATTTAGTTTTTATTTGCATCTGCAACAATAAGGTGTTTGGACGTCAAAAGTAAAAATCTTTAAAAGAGAGTCCAAAAAACTATCAAAGGAGAAATTTATGGCTAGAAATTCTGGAATTTTATGAATTGATATTTAGAATAATTTAATGATAATATATTAAGGCAACCAGTCCTACTCACAGGATTAATAATACACATGTTTTGAGAAAGACAAGATTTTACCACCTTCAACTTCCGATATCTCTATAGAGATGTGTGTTTATATTTACTATTCCATATAAATGCAAGAAACCAGAAGAAATTCTTCGTAAAGTACTTAATCCCAAATCATGCAGAAGGCTACTACTCCGAAGATAGTTGATACAGTGGGAATAATTAATAGCCAATAAGAAATGCCCAAAACCCAAAAAAAACTAACCTTAAGAAATATCCATCTTAACCTTAAGTATTCAAAAGACGTAGACCTAAAGACATAACAATCAGTAATCTAATAAGGAAAAGCCAAGGACAAAAGAAAAACATAAAAGGACAATGAAACAAAAAGTAAAGCACTAAATAACTTTAAGCCTCTAAGGCACAACTATATATGCCTAATCATTCAACACATACACAACAAG
The DNA here is from genome assembly GCA_018208015.1 of Medicago ruthenica. Taxonomy (NCBI): domain Eukaryota; kingdom Viridiplantae; phylum Streptophyta; class Magnoliopsida; order Fabales; family Fabaceae; genus Medicago; species Medicago ruthenica. Next base: position 212,840 of record WNNG01000465.1, read on the forward strand.
CAACCATATTTGTCACAAAACTATGAAATAGTAGGAAAAGTACATAACCAAGTTTGTGTTTAAACCAAAAAAAAAAGGAGAAACAAATAGCTAATGAATATGTAGCTTAATTGGCACCGACTAACCGTTAATTACTTATGTGAAATAATGATGGTGGTGGTTCAACCCTACCCCAAATAACCTTTGCCCCTTCCTTACCAGATTCTTGCACATCCAGAGTAACCCAAAAAATAAAGTAATGTTTAATAAGTTACCTGTCCATAACCTACATCAACCCCATAAACATGTGATGCACCATACTGAAGTAAGCAGTCAGTAAATCCTCCAGTTGACAGCCCAGAATCAAGAGCCACTTTACCAGCAACATCAACACCGAGCTGTTCGATGGCACCTTCCAACTTATGTCCAGCTCTGTGTCGATATAAAAAATCCAAACAACAATGCAGTTTCATCAAAGTTGCCGTTGAGATATTATTTCAAGTAAACAGAGATTGGTGACTTCACCTACATACATATTTGGGAACTTCTGCTTTTATCTCCACAACAGATTTGTCAGACACAGGTGTACCGGCTTTATCTATTCTCTTCCCATTCACATATACTTTTCCTGCATTACATATGTTGTCAATTGTATACATAGTATATTTTCTTTTCTTACTATGAATAGGCATAAGAAGAGTCTGGAAGGAAAAATACTCTTGATTGTTAAAATAACTATACACATACATGCAAATGTTGTTTATTGGCTCCAGAAATGATTATATACAGCATGAAGAGAATCATGGAGAAAAAAATATGGTTCTAAATATTACGTAGTATTTTGAATTTTGTTATATATAACCTCAAGCTTATAGCCTCAACGTTGATTTCACTAATTTGGAAGATTTGGTCTAATGACTAACAGTAGAAATCTTAATAAACATTATTTTTCCAGACTTCATATCCATAAAAATCAATTTACTCAAGACCCCAATACTCTAGCTCCTGCAGGTAAAAGGATGCCTCCACCGGCTAGATCATGATCTCTAACCTTTTCTAACCACAAAAGAGAACGTGCAATAGATGATAACATTACTATTATTTGCCAATAGCAGCTAGCATTGTTAATTCAGCAGCAAAAGAGGAAACAAGGATGTGAAAACATTTATCATCAAATAAATATGTTATGATAAATATTAAAAAAAGAGAGAGAGTACAATCAGGAAGATAAGAAATCCTCATAAATAGAAAAACATAAGTAAAACAACAATGAAATCAGTTCAAGAATGCAGACACTGCAATTTCTTTGCATATCAACAACAGGAATTAGCTTTTATAACCAAAGCGAGCTCAGGATAGTGTCTACATACTAATTTGGAAATAAAAAAATAAAATTGATTACCTTGCAAAATCCATGACTGGATGATGGATCTGCTATATTGCTGATATTTTTCAAGGCATACTTCATCAAGTCTCTTTTTCCTAAAAGGCGAATGCACAAAAATAAACAAAGTAGTTCAGTGTTATCAGTAATTTGCTTTCAAAGGGAGTGGTGGATGACTAATTAGTAGAAGGAACAAATTGAATGATGGAATACTCCCCATGTTAAATAAGTGTGATTTTGGACTTTCTCTTTGACAAATTGACAATAAAGCCTAAAAATGCACATTTAATAAAATTGAACTTCCTTTTTTTCCTTTAAGAGAATAACGCAAAAAGCTTAACCCTTAATGTACTAGTTAAATGCCTGCTACACAGTGTAATTCCTCTGCGTTAAGCCTTAAACATATCCAAAACGGTCTCTGTAAAAATAGATGCCCAAAAAGCATTTAATTTGAACAGCTGAAATGTTTAAAAAACATATCAATAGTCATTTAAACTGGCTTGTTCAAGGACCCTGAGGTAAAAAAAAAACTTTTTGAATATACAGTGATTTACCAGCCTTCAACAATAAAATGCAGAACTTTTCATGCTCTTGACGTGAAAGGTATATCATCATCCTCACCAAAAGCACTACTATCATGACATATTATTACCACTACCACAAAGCCAATCAAAGAATTCAAGAATGGCAGCATTACCACCAGTTAAAACCACACAATTTTTTAAGAGTGCATTATAAAACAAGTGTAAGCTCAACAGTCAATACAAATCCAAAATAATTTGCTTCACCATGTTAGTGAAGATAACATGCAGTGTCGTCAAATAGCAACTATACTATAGCAGCACTATTGAGTAGCTGAACTCGTACAATTCGCTATTGTTGAACGATACATTATTTAGTACAAAGTAATAGTGGCTATTACGGCACAAAAACTCTAGCGTAGCAAAATTTGAACAAACTGCTATTTTTTACTATCTGCTATTGATAAAACTGATAACATGACATACCATCATGTCATTTTGATTCCACCAACAAAGCAATAATGGAAAATTACATAGGAACGACGATACTTAATCATGAGCTGTGAAGAAACAATGAAAGCTTACTTCTTGATTGGTATAATCTTTTCTGATTTTGCAGTAGCATAGCTTCTAAAGGAACCTCTTCTAACTGGTATTTGACCACTGACCCATCTCACTAAAATCAATTTCCATGAAAAAAAAAAAAACAACATCAACAACAATGTTTCAATGCACAACACACAGTTCAATATACAGTAAACAACATAAAAAATATTTTTTTTTTGGTAAATAATAATATTCATTTGAGGGTTTATTGAGAAAAAAACAGAATGGAAATATGAGAGAGACAGAACCTGTTCCTGGGAGTTTAAGGTTTCGTAACAAAGAAAAGAAAGTTAAGGTTGTCTCGCTTTGTAAACCTCGTAACTGGTTCTGCTTCACAAACTGTAACGCCATTTCTGAATTCTCAACAAAAACAGAACGAACTGTTTTTTGATAGATAGGATATGAACGAGATGGGTTTTGGGGCTTCTCATTCAAAGCTCTTTCTTGCTGTTAATTCTATTTCCCACCCCCTAATTTTGATAATCACACCTCCTAAGATTGTATTTCAGTGTTTGTATGAGTAACTTTTTTTGAGGTATGTAAGAGGGTAATTCAAATTCTACCTTCAATCAGGCTCTTGCTAGTAGACAATGAGATTTATCCTCTAAATTAATTGGTCATTGATTAGATACCAAGTTAAAAAAAAAAATCAAATTTAACATTATCTCCTTACTCTATATGATGTGAATCCCCGACTAGTTATTATAGTTCCTTCAAATTATGTAACTTGGTTTCTATATATTTCAAAAGTTTAGACATTAGTGTATTTTAATTATTCGGAGTTTGCTACTTAGCCCCTATAATTTTTTAAATTTTTTTTAGAAATTGGTCTCTTTTTTCTTATTTTGAAATTGATCCTAGTCTTTTTGAAAATTTAAATTTATAAAATTTAAAAATGAATAATTTTATCACTCAATCGAAAATAATAGAAATGAATGAAATTTAACTAATATTTGAATTATTAAAAAAAAAAACTAATATTTGAATTGCCTTTAATTATGATTTATCTAGAATTTACAACTACCTCATTCAAACATATTTGTATCATATGGTTTTTTATCTACACATACACAACTCTCATTATTTTAATTTTGATCTTAAATCGCTTAGCGGTAGTGTAGAGAAGAGAAGTATAGTATTGCGGAGTATATACACCATCACATCAAATGTTTCGGCAACCTTTTACTATATTTTATTTTTAATTTATCAACAACTTATCCATTGCAACATACAAACATGCAATATTATGTAAACAATAATATCTCAGAGTTAGTAAAAAGTAAATAGAGTTTGGAATTTGAAAAAAATCACAAGTTAGTATTTGTAAGCAATTTTGAGACCAGAGAATCCCTATCCATTCCAAATGGACAAAAAACATCATATGTTTCTTTTCCTAAGTTGGCATCAAAAGTACTAACTAACGGTTTTTCTGTTCTGTTAGCTATTAAGCTACTTTTCCCTCTTCACTCTCCAACCAACCAAACCAAACCAACCACTGCTTCTTTCATGCAATGACCATTCAAGCCTTTCATGGTTCTTCTTCTTGTTACTTCCATTCCCACTTTCACTCTTGTTCCACAAAACGTTTCCATTCAAGGAAGACTCTGAAGCTGAACTGTAGTACTTCAAATGGAGACAAAGTTTGTGTCTTTGTGTTAATGGCTTGTTTTTATCAGCTTTACCTCTTGATACTTTGTTTCCAATGCTGCAGGATGATTATCTTCTGGATGCTCCTATTTCTGTTGGTGATGGTTTCTCTTTCAGTGGAGGTAGCTACCTAGCAACTCTTTTTCATTTTCTTTTTTAGTGGATCATAGATTTGTTGGATATTTATTCAAAGGCAAGTACTTTTCTGTAATTCTGAGATATTATTGGAATCACAGGAAAATATTCAGATGGGCCTAATCCAAGTGATGAATGGTTTAAGCAAGGGAAAATGGTAATTATTCATATCATCATTTTTCATCCATTTTTCTTATTTGCTGTCAAAAGTTTTTTTTTTTTGTCTTACCCCTCTGGTTTCCAAGGGTTTGGTAATCCAGAGTTCGACCAGGAAGTAAATAAAGTTTGGCCAACGATTGTTCTAGCCAGGATTTGAACTCGAGTCCTCTTGAACAATATTAGGAGGGGTTTGACTCATGTCTAGTAGCAATGTGACACTTTTTTGTATTGAAAAAATATATGTTATCACCATAGTTATCTAAACAATTTTGCTAACAATTCAACCCTTCAATTATGTGAAGTTTCATTAAGTGATTCTATTCTAGCATAAAGGAAGTGGAACTGTAATTTAGAAATATATTTGTGGTTGTTTAGGATGCTTGTGATTGTGGAACTAACTTGGTGACAAAATCTTTCTAAGGACCAAAGTGATAATGTTTGTAGACTTGAATGATATAGAACTAAGGATTTGCTTTATAATTCAAATGTTGAAGTATAGTATATTTTTGATTACTTTGAAAAATACATTCTGATAAAGCATGACTAAATTGATTGTGAAATGTAAGGTTACAATATTATGATACAGAGAAAGTAATCCCTTTTATCATTTGAACTTCATTAAGTTGAGGTTAGAATGTTGCAATTTCGAACACTATTATATGATTTTTTCCATATTTTTTGTTGATATGATTAGGTTAAAGCCTATTCAATTCCTGGAACTGGTGAAAAAGCAAAAGATCCAATTTTTGGGCTAACAATGGGTACTAGCTCTCAAGCTACCGGCGATCGTTTCAGGTAATTAAACTAAATGTATCGTTATGTCAATGATTTTCTATCTTCAAATTAGAAGAACACATGACAAATTAAGAAAAAAATGACATAGGAAAAATTGCTCAGTTGAAGTTAAACTTGACACTAATATGTAACGCTAAAAGACTTAATTAAGAGTCAGTTTCAGCTTCTGCACTTTACTTTATTCCTAAGTTACTAATTGAATTATATTATGTGAATATGATTTTATACAATAGATGGTTTTGTGTCGAAAGCGGAAGTGTTGATAATCCTTCAGTGATATTAATCCATGGTTTCCCTTCACAGGTGAGTTTCATTTGTTTCTCCCTAGGCATATTCTTATATGATCAATCACAATTAACATGATTTCTATGTTGCTTCCTAGGCATATTCTTATCGCAAAGTTCTTCCGGTACTCTCCAAGGACTATCACGCCGTAACATTTGATTGGTTAGGTAAGATCACACTGTTTTATTGAATAGGTAACTATAATTTCTTCTATTTTATTTGTTGGAGTTATATGCCGTGGCATATTCAACTATGCTTTGTGTCAATGCTTACTTTATGGCTTTTAATTGATATAAACCAAATTAATGCTTACTTTAGAAGCATAGGATTTTGTAAAATGCTTTCTGTGAAAGGGTGAATCTGAACCTCCATAGATGAGAAATTAACAAAGCATTCTACTATGATCAAACAGTATTGAATTGAGAGAAAATTATTATTCACAAATCTAAATAGTACAATGTGGAGCTACACTTATTTATACTATGCAATGTATTCTTCAAACTTAACCATAGTTAGTTATCTAACTACTGTAACTACCATAACTGTCAAAACAGTTAGTTAGTTACCAAGCTAGTCAATTACTTATGTAACAAGTATTTTCCTAAACTGAATATCTAATTACACTTTAACACTTTCAATGAATGAAATCTTGCTGAACAAATATTGAGGGCCAACTTTAGTTTGTTATTTTTGGGATACTATAGTTTTCTTAATAATTAAGCTTTCATTTACCTCAAAGTTAGTAGAGCTGTGGTTCAGTTTATGAGTAATGAGTCTAATTGTTCACTCCATCTTCTTCTTCTTTTTCAGGATTTGGGTTTTCTGATAAGCCTCAACCCAAATATGGGTTTGACTACACCCTTGATGGTAATTGCTTGTGTGTTTGGTTTCATAGTGACAAAAATTGATATTGAATGTAAAATGATTTATATTTAGATAAATTGATGTAAAAGTGAGTTGAACAATAAATTTTAGGCTAAAAATCAATTTTAGAGGTGAAAACTTTAAATTTTGAAGGCAAAATCAATTATATTCGAGAGCATTCAAACATGACAAAAAAAATCCTGCACCTCTAGAATCTATTTTGATTACTAAGGATTCTTGTTTTGAAAAACAAAATAATGAAACATTCATGAGAAACTGAAATGATTTATTTTCTGCTATCATGCAGAATATGTGTCATCATTGGAGTCACTTATTGATGAACTTGCTGTTACCAAAGTCTCACTTGTTGTCCAAGTAAGTTTCCATTGGCTAATTAGAATCATGGATCTACTAGTTAAAGTAATCTCTTCTTTGACATAGCATTAGTCTTGTTTGTTTGCAGGGATTTTTTTCACCAGTTGTAGTTAAGTATGCCAGCAATCACCAGGACAAGATTAACAACTTGATACTCATTAATCCACCTGTATGTTTATTTTTGAGTTGTGTAATTTTGACACAAATTTGAAATCAAATTTTGACATGGTTAATTAAGTTTAAATAAGTGATTAATTACATTCAATTTATGATTAAAGAATGTAACAAGATGACATAACTCATTAATCACCAATTGAGCACGATTAATACCTTCAAAAAGAAATACTTTCTTGAATACTTGTTAACTATTAATAACTTGAATTTCTCTTTCTTATTTTATAAGTTAACAGCCCAACATGCCAAACTTCCACCTACATTGTCCATATTCAGCAACTTTCTGCTAGGTGAAATATTTTCACAGGTATATAATGATCATAAATATTGTTCAAGTTTAGTACATAACCTAAAGATTCCATTTAATGTGATTGGTTCTCTTGTGACTGATTAGGATCCATTGAGGGCCAGTGACAAAGCACTGACAAGCTGTGGACCCTACAAAATGAAAGAAGAAGATGCAATGGTCTATAGAAGACCCTACCTCATATCTGGCTCCTCAGGCTTTGCATTGAATGCAATTACCAGGACCATGAAGAAAGACCTCAAGGTGAATATTTATCTTTATCCCAAAATATATAGAAATTCAAAGCATTGTCTAAAATGTTTTCCCAACCTTGTTTGTGTGCTTTATGAACTCAAAAGTGATAATTAAGTATTTAACATATACATGACAAGGTATTGTAAGTGGCAGTGTGGCCTTGGTCTGGTGCCACAATCTTTTGAGATTCAGTCTCTGTCGTTTCGACTCATGCCAAAAAAAAATATGTAATTAACATAAAACATTATATTTTATTTATCTGTGATTTGAGAAATTTGGTGTTTGTTTAATTCACATTTCCTTCAGAGGTATGTGGAGGATATGCAAACAATACTACAGGACAAAAGTTGGGATGTTCGAACTACCGTATGTTGGGGCCAGAGAGATCGCTGGTTGAGTTACGATGGAGTGGAAGATTTCTGCAAAGGTTCCAACCATAAGCTTATTGATGTTCCAAAGGTAAATGCTTTAGATTCTTTTTCACATATTTGTCTTATGCTGGTTTTAGTCACTTCAAAGTTCTCATTTTCTATAAGCCAAAAAGTATCATTCTTTTCTTGCTTGCCTTCAGCAAGGCTACTATATGAGCATATATTTGAAAAAAAAAAAATATGCCTTGTAACCTGTTATTTTGTTTAAATAAAAGCCAATGAGTATGCAATCATAAACCTAAGAAGCATTTCTTTCTTAAGAGCATACATATACTAATAGAAACTATGGTTAATGATTCTTTGCATAACTCTTCACAATGAAAGTGTGGTAAGCCAATTTATAAATGCTCCCTGTGGTGATAGTCATTCATATAATATGGATCGCATTCTTATCAACAATGTATCAGATCATTGACCATTTTGATGATAGTTTGGTAGGTTTGACGCTAAATATTAGGATATTGTGTCCTTGTTAGAAGTAGCTTAATTTCATGGGTGAGGAATGTCATAAACCAACTATCCTAAGGGGCGTATCTAGGAACCCGAGTCGGGGAGTGCATAATATAAAAATTGAGTTAAAGGAGTGCAGATATATAAAATTAGAGAGGGTAAAATATAAAAATCTAAGATTATTCTTATAATTTTCTGTCAATTGTTGCACTTGCACACTCTCACTATACTCTAAATGTGCTCCTATTCCTAAGAACTTAGACTGTTAGGTGAAAGACACATGATAACTTCCATACCGTTTCTCTAATGCACCTCCTCACACGAGAACCTCTTGAGCTTTGAAAAATGGACAATGCACAACCTCATCTACCTTGTGCCTTGTGTGGAAATTCAATTTTTTGTTAGAAGAATGGGAGGCAACAAACATAAAACTCTGGAGCACTAGATCATAGAGGCTCTAATACCGTGTCAGGAATCGATCATCCTGACTCTGTGAGCTTAAGTTTTTACTTGAATACATATCATATAAATGGTTGAAACACAACATGGTTGATAGATCTAGTATTGTGGCCCTGTACTGTGCTATAGCAGCATCAACTTGTGACTTTATGTGTTTAAAGCAGTTGCTTAGGGGGCCCTGTACTGTCTGGTTTGTTAATATATTTACCTAGCTCCTTAAGAATTCTAACAAGCTTGGTGCACGTAATATATATGATCTAGCTTGAGAGGCAGTGTTAGAATTGGACATATAGGTTAAATACTATTGAATTGCTTTGTTGTATTTGTTTTGTTATGTGTATATAATGTATAACAAGAGTGCAAGACACAGAAAAGTTTTTGAAACTTTATCTTTTTCATGTATCTAATCCTAGTTGTCTAAGATAGCTTGGAAACTAAGAAACTTGAAGGCAAAAGAATGTAAAAACCAAATTGTTGTTTAGTATGAATTTGTACGAAAGTACTATGCTTGGAAACTATGGTTTTGTACTCTTAGATTATACTCTTCATACATCTTTCTATTCTCATAAGGGAATGTTACAATAAACTTCTTGCTCTTTGTAGGCTGGACATCATGCACAGGAAGATTGCGGCGAAGAACTTGGACAACTTATTTATGGAATAATAAGAAAAAAGAACTAAACATATAAATTTTTGTAGTTGAATTACTACAGTTCAAAACTTTTGAAGTTTACATCTGAAATTTAACCTGTGTAGGCCAAGTATATATTCAAACGCATGATATATTCTAAACATTTTTGTTTATGTTGTCTTGATATGTTCAACATGATATTGCAATTAAAATTAGGAAAATGTTAATTTTACACCCTTTAAAATGTACATGATCTTCAAATTTAAAACGTATAAGATGGTTATAAAAATTCTTATCATATGTCCAAATGAAAACTATGGTGCGACAATTATGTGAAAATGAAGCTATTAACCAAATATGTGATTAGATGGACAAATTTGGATAGGGAATGTCATAATGCAAGCAAAAAATGAAGTTTCTGCACGAATTGCATTGCAACTTGATTAATGATACACTCTTTATTTAACTTTATTTCTCCACATAATGGAGGCCAATAAAGCATTAATTAGATAGGCAAGATACATTTGGAATAGTATTTCTAACTGTTCCATGAGCATTTCTACAAAAAACTGAAGTCTTTTTTCCTGGTTGAGCAGATACAATGTTATTTTGATCTAATAGAATGCCGAAACAACCAGGGGAGCTACAATTTAAATTAATAGCTATGTTGCTAGCAGAAGTTCCAGTAAATCCTCGATATGTCACAGAACTCACCATCACAGATGTATCCTAAAAATTTCAACAAAATTCAACTCGTATATAACTATGATATATAATTGAAATGACAAGATATAATAATATGAATAATAATGTAGAGTGAAATATATACCCGTGGACTAATTTTGTATCCCTGATCAATAATTATTGGGTTTTTAACATTACCAAGGATGATTTGCTCAAATGTAATCTGTCTTGCATAACCTGATCCACCCTGCAAAATATTTGACAATGAAGGTGTTGTCATAAATTGCGCTGAATTTGAACATATTATCATTGTTTTACAATGCAAAATTTAGATAAATTGTCAAATAGCGGCTATAGCAGTACTTTAGAGTAGCAAAATTTGAATGAAGAGCTATTTTTTTGGGTCTGTGATTGACCATATTGGTATAAACTAATATATATATATATATATATATATATATAGTGATCTTGTTATGTATTACTTATAAATAATTGCTATGTAATTATATGATATGAACTGAAAAGTGGATAAAAATGTTCCAAAATTATAATTAGCAAAGTAGATGTGACAATTTATAATAAATAATTTATACGACAAAAAAAGTAGACGTGAACAAGCATAATTTCTCACGCATATTCATTAGGGTTAAATATATTTTAAATCTTAATAAATTTTAAATTTTAAATTTAAAAAGTAAGGACGAAAATTGAATAAAATTTTAATATGAACAAAATTTTAACCCTATTAGCCACACTCACCGGAACTGTCTTGATTCTTGCTCCATTTGTAGTCCCAATGAAGGTACAATTACGTATATGAACATTGGAAACTTGATCATTTGATCTATATCTACCAAGGCTGCCGATACTGATTAATTCATAAAATACACATTTTTACGATGTTCGTAAAAAATACGAATATATATACAATATAAAATTATGGCACACCAAGATAAGTCTAAAGATGTCAAGAAAGGCAAACTCTAAGAACTAGTATATCATACTAACAACTAAAATTTGTTTGTAAAAAACTCATATTTTGACATTTCAAAATGAGATTTAAAATAAAAATTTAGGATATTAGTTGTCTATCCAAATTCAATCTACACATGCACACACGTTACAATTCTATGCTCTCATTTTTACTAAGCTACAATAGAAATAGTACATGTATGAAATTGAACTTTAGAGATGCAATTTTTTTTAACCTTATTCCATGGCCTGGTCCGCAAGTAACTCGAGTAGCATTAACAAAAAAGGAGCCACCATTAATAGCAATACAATCATCACCTGCTTAAAAGAAAAAACAAACTCAAGTTGAATTTCCACAAATGTTAAATATTTTAAGGATAATGACCATAACTATAAAAATAGTGTTTTACATTTACTTATACTAAATATGTTTAGTCAAAATTTATATTTTTAATTAACTTTTTCTCATTTTTCGTATCAATTTGTATATGACATACGAAGTTTAAAATGATTATAATATAAATTTTAATTACCGGATTTTATGTTAGCATCTTCTATCAAGATATTACTGGAACGAGAAATGTCAAACCCATCGGTATTAGGGCTAGTAGCACGAGAATTAATAGATATATGAGAAAATGTTGCATGATTGCACATAGTAACAGAGACATGAGATCTTGGGCTATTCATGATCCTCAAGTTTCTAACATTGAGACCATTGCAGGAATGAAAAAACAACATCTGTACCAACAAAAAAATTATGTCAAGAGATATTCGCAATCACTTCAAAATGATAATTTGGGGATTAATAAAAAGTTCTACAATATAAAATCAAATTATAACTCTTAATTTTTTTTCCTCTAAAAAATGATAATTAATGATTAAAGATGTTTTTCATCCCTATACACTTTCGTTTTTCATCCCCATAAAATAAGTGGTACTTTTGCGTACTTATAAAATTTTCACGCATGCATTTTTAGTTTGTGTTGTTACATCAACATGCATTTTTTTACATAAAAAATAAAAAGAAAACAGTGTATATTTGAATTTTTTTTTAAACATGTTTAGAACATTATAAAAAAGTTCATCCACAAAAAATGAGCTTAAAATTTGATTTCTATGTCTAGATTTTCATTACTTTTATCTTGAACTTTTGATATTTAAAACTTCATATTTAATCCATCCTATGATAATAAATTTATATTTTTATTTGTAAAAGATCTTTATATAATGCTCTAAACATGTGTTCAAAAAATCATTACAAAATTTGCGTGCTGCAAAATTTTACAAGGACACAAAAGTGCCAATTTTTATATGACGACGAAAAATAAAAATTGATAATTTTAGGGGTGGAAAACATATTTAACCCTCAAATTAATTTTGACATAGAACATAGTGAATAATAATCATACCATAGGTCGATCACAAGTTGGGTATTTCCACCAAGTAGAACCACCTCCATGAAAACCTCCTTTGTTATTGCCATCAATTGTGAGTTCGTTTACATATTCAACGCTGATCCAATATAACTTAGATTTCGACGCTGCTCTAGAAGGTGCAACTATTTGCCCTTCAAGCTGCAGTATAAAGGAAAAAATATTAAACATTTATTTAATTATTTTAAATTGTAATTAATATTTTAATTTTAGAAAAACATTTATGCATATAAATATATAGGAATGAAAATTGAGAATATTTTTTTTTATCTAAAATTAGATTAAAATAAAGAAGAAGAAAAAAATTCTCGTGAGCATAGCTTAGTTAGAAGGGACATTGTCGAATGTCACATTTATTCACGTTAATGATGAATTTCTAACCACTAGACTACTTGAACCAAAGAAATAAAGAAGAAAAAAAATCAGGGAGGGCAATTATATAACACGGGAATAAAATTATATTAATTATCATATCACTTTATTAGTTATATATATCACAAAATGTTTGTCAAAAGAAAATCTCATATGATCTTTCATTAAATATTAATGGAAAATAATATTACAATATAATATTTTTTAGAATACAATATAAATCAAATCAAAAATTAAAAATTAAATTAAATAATTAATAAAATATTATTTGAGTTCTTATTTAAGATGAAAGTGCTTTATTATTAAAAAATGTTGACATATTAAATTTTTGTATTGATGACAAAATATAAATATTTGAACAATTAGATAAAAATACTACTTCAATTTTAAAAAATAGATAAACATTTATGTTACAAATAAGAATATAAATGTAAATATGTACACTTACTATACATTTATTAATATATACAAAAGACTTGCTCAATATAAAATATACATTAATCATATGTCTAAAATTTTGTCATATTATGGACCCTCAGTGCATAATTTTTTAAATTTGAAATTTTATTTTAAACAATAAAACTAAAATTTAATAATTATATATTTTTAAATGTTTTTATCGAATTTAAATTTATAAAATACTCATAATTTTAAAACATAAAAAAAGAGTATTTTTTTTTAAAAAAGCTAAGTTATCAATGAATTATGAATGAATTCTTATGTTTACTTTTTAAAAATAAAATCAATTAAGAAAATATAATTTATTTTGATGTAAAAGAAAAGAGTTTTTTTTATTGAAATTTTTTTACGTTTTTTTTCATTGGATGACCTGTTGATTTTTTTCATGGAATAATGATATTTTTATGGACTAAGAATAATGGCTATGTCACTCCCCGTGAGCATAGCTCAGTTAACAAGAACAATATATTGTTATATGCAAGGGTTAGGGTTCGAACCTCGAACACCCCCACTTCTTCGTATTTAAAATGCGTAAGCTCGTCAGACTAAATAATGGCTATATACATAGGGACAACAACGGGAGGCATGTATTTATATTTTAAAAAACAAAACAAAACAATGATAAGACGTGTGCTTTTTCTCCCACATCCATTTAATAACGTGTATATGCATTGTTAATATCTTTTAATCAATCACTTTTTTTTTTGGAAGTTAAACTAACCCAACACAATTGATAGCGGATTCTTTTAAGGAAAAAACTTAGGTACAATTCCTTAGGTGCTTTTCGTATAGTTCTTAACTAAATTCACCATGATTTCCTTAAATCCTTAATTTTCTCAAAGTTTGTTATATCCAAAAAATTTGTATTTTTAGTTAAGAACCATATGAAAAGCACCTAAAGAATTGTCCCTAAGTTTTGTCCTTCTTTTAATCAATCACCTTTATTTTTTAAAAGGAAAAAAACGAGTTTTCTTCTGGCACACCTTGTGCTAGGAGGGACTAGCTGTTTCTATTAATATATTCCGTTTTGCCTTGTTAAAAAAAAAAAAGGAATACACAAATAAAATAAGAAAAGTTGCCGAATAAGGGGCCGTTTAGATTAGCTTATTTTAGAGCTTATATAAAACAGCTTATGCAAATAAATAAGTTTTTATGTATTATTTATAAGTTTTAAGATAGTTTATGAAAAAACAGATTATGAAGATACAATTTTCGTTAATAAGAGCTTATAAATTAAAATAAAAGCTAATTTATTTACATAAGCTATTTTTCATAAGCTCAAAATAAGTTCAAACCAAACGGGGCCTAAGGCTAGTGGGTTTCCACCAAACACCTAATCGAGGGCAAGTAACACAAGAACAATGAGAAAATACAATCTTTAAATCAAACACTACATAGAATATTAAAAAATAGTCAACTTTACCTATATCTATCTTCAAAGTTGTGCAAAAAATGATTTGTGATTAATTTTTTTTCACTAGCAGTGAATCGAAATTAATTTTGTTTTTATAAAGTAAAATTAATATCTTTAATATATATATATATATATATATATATATATATATATATATATATATATGTATGTATATACAATATTTTCACAATACGAAGACTTCACTAGAATAATAATGATGCATATGTATATTTTCAATATAATATATCATTTTTAAAATTTAATATTATACTTTTTTTTAAAATTATATTATAATTCATATATAACTTTTGTCAATCAATATATAGGTGTTTTATTTTACTGACAGCAATGAATAGGTCTTATAATATTTTTTTTTAAAAAAAAAGAATAGGTCTTATAAATAAGATCTGAGAGTGTACCTGGATGAAAACTCTGGCGTTGCAAGGACCACTAAAATTTACTTTCGACACCATGTATGTTTTTCCAGCTGGTATTATTAGTGTTGACATCCCTGCTGCTTTACACGCACTGTTAAATGCACTAACAAATGCCTACAATTCAACATATATACATATAATTGAAAATATTGTTGTTGAGGGTCACTACTCAGTTAGAATAGTCATAATCTACCAAAACCATAAGTTTCTCGTAAAAATATATAAATCACAAATTAAAGAATAGAAGAGACAAATTTCTGATGAAATATATAGATATATTAAAAAGAAAAAGTTGAAAGAAAAAGTTGCATTATAAAGAAAAAGTTGAAAGAAACATCTACTTGTGAATCATCTGTATTGCCATCGCCACGCGCACCATATTGTATCACATTATAAATTGCATTTTCGGTTCCAACATTCAACCTTGTACATAATAGACAAGGTGAAACAAAACCAAGAATCAAAACAAGAGCAATGAACCCTTGCATGTTGACTTAGTGATTTAAAAAAGTAGGAAGGTTAAGATCTACTATGATGATTTGTGAAAGCAGGAAGTAGCAGTGTGGGGTTGAATAGAAAATTGCATAGAAGATGTAGTACTTTATTACGAATATATAAGGGACTAGGGAAAAAAAAAAAAGTAAACGGCCAATATATTTTAAATATGTCCTATTCATAAAAACATTAAATATTTGAAAAAATACATTGAATATCTGGAAAGATATTATTATTATTATTATTATTATTATTATTATTATTATTATTATTATTGTTTGAAAATAATTTCAAGAAGAAACCTGACCCATAGTTTTTGTTCCCTTGTTTATATGTATATACTAGTAATGCAATATTCCGTTTCAAAGTTGTTTTTTTTTTTTTTTACGAACCGTTTCAAATCTGCTTCTATCTATTCATTTTTTTGGTTACATTCTATCTATTCTATTCAATCAATATACCCTCAGATTAATTTTCTACACTTTCTAGAAATTTAACTGAGAAATAAACATGAAATTAAAGTATTTAGGTTTTGTTCGTGAAAACCAAACTATACTAGCTAACGGTTCGGGACGCACGGAGCCAGACTTTGATCCTAGCAGTAGTCGACTGTGAAACATAGAGTTCATATAACAAAGACTAAATATCTCTCAAGGTCATTTAAGTTTAACGTTTTTATGTTAGTCCTTCAAGTTTTTTAAGTTTTAAATTAGTCTTTAAGTCATACTGCCTTGAATTAATGTTGGAAAAATGTCTCACATCGATAATTGGAAGAAATATGCATAGACTTAGTCATATAAATAAAAATCTTGTGTGTTAATATTTCTTGCACCAATAGTTAGTGGGTTTTGCTATAGCTGATATTACCTCTACTATTCAGTATCTGTAATTATCGATTATAGTGGAATTCTTTTTAGTGACTCTGTCAGTGGATTAGTCAGCACTTTGTTGGATACTACGTTAAATATTGTGTCGTTTTTCATTCTGTCTTTTACCTTTATTGTCATTATTCTCGCGTCCCGTTATAACAAACTGGTATCAGAGCTGGTTTGGATCTGTTCAGGCAGGAACGATGCTGGTAAAAGTTTGAAAGTTGACAAGTTCATTGGGAGGAATAATTTTAGTTTGTGGCAGATCAAGATCCGGACGTTGCTTAAACAGCAGGGTCTATAGACACCTTTGTTAAAGCCTGCGCCAAATCCTCTACCTGCTGATATTGCCACTCTGGAGGAGAAGGCACATTCTACCTTGCTCCTTGCTTTGGAAGATCATATCATCACCGAGGTTGCTGAAGAGGATACCGCTGCCGGTCTGTGGTGTAAGCTAGAGAGTCTATACATGACGAAGAGCTTAACCAACAAGTTGATATTGAAGCAACATCTGTTCAGTCTGCGTATGCAGGAAGGTATGTCCCTGAGAGAACATCTAGATAAATTGAATTCAAGATTATTAGATCTGCGTAATATTGATATTAAGATTGATGATTAGGATATTGCCTTGATTTTGTTAGTTTCTTTACCATTGTCATATGAGAACTTTAGGGAGTCTTTCATTAGTGGTAAAGATTCATTGTTTCTGAAAGAAGTTAGGTCTGCCCTTCACAGTAGAGAACTGCGACATAGCTGTAGTGGCACTATTTCACATGGTCAAGTTGTTGGGCTAGTAGCAAACAACAATCAAGGATATGGTAAATCAGGGAAAAATAAGTTCTCTAAGAAACCAAAACCGACTGATATTTGCAATTACTGTAAGGAGAAGGGGTATTGGAAGAATGATTGTCCCAAGAAGAGGCAGATGCAACAAAAGGCATCAGGTACTGTCGCTGTTGCCGATGACGGTACACATTTCGAAGAGGATATCGCCTTATTTGCTGATGGTCACACACATTACGTCGATGTGTGGGTTCTGGATTCCGGATTCCGGAGCATCTTATCATATTTGTCATAGGAGAGAATGGTTTTCAACCTATGAGCAGTTGGATGGTGGCAATATTTCTATGGCCAATAGTTCTGCCTGCAAGGTGGTTGGGATGGGCTATATCAAGATTAGGACTCATGATGGTAAATTATGTACACTGAACGAAGTTAGACATGTTCCACACATCCAACACAACTTTCTCATCTCTGCTACACTTAACTTATGTGATTCTTGGTTCTTTACGACCCAACACTTTGTCTATCCTTGATCTTACTGTTGTTCGGTAAAACTTCCCCTTCAACTTGAGCGCTACTTTCGCATCACAAAAAATACACGAGGCAGTCCTCCATTTCAACCACCCAACTTGAATTTGATGATTTACATCTTCTTCTATTTCTCCATTGTTTTGTATTATAAACCCAAGATATTTAAAGTGTCTAACTTGTGGTATGATATAATCTTCAACTTTCACCTCTAAGCTAGAAATGTTTTGCCTCTTGCTAAAATTACATTCTATATACTATATCTTGCTTCTACTCAGGTGAAAGTCATATGTTTCTAAAGCTTTTCTCCAATTCTTCAACCTCCCATTTAATTCTTTCGTCGATTCTCCAAGTAGGATGATATCATCTGCAAAAAAAAAAAAATGCATCTTGGTGCTCACTTTTATATGTGGTCATTAAGTACATCCAAAACTAAGGTGAAAAGAGAAGGGATTAGTGTTGAACCATGGTGCAATCCTATTGTTATGAGAAAATCTTTGATGTCTCTACCTTGTGTTGTCACACTAGTTATGACTCCCTCGTACATATCCTTGATAGCTCAAATATAGGCAACCCTAACACCTTTCTTCTCTAGGACTTTCCACAAAATATCTCTAAGAACTCTATCATATGCCTTCTCTAAATCAATAAAGACTAAGTGAAAGTCCTTATGATCCATTCGATATCGTTCCACCACACATCGTAGTAAATATATTGCTTCCATTGTCGACCTCGCATGCATAAAACCGAATTGGTTTTCAGTAACTTGAGTCTCTTTTCTAAGTCTCCGTTCAATCACTCTTTCCCATAACTTCATGGTGTGATCCATAAGTTTAATCCACTTATAATTTGCACAATTTTGTGTATCCCCCTTGTTCTTAAAGATCGGCACTAAAGTGCTTCTTGTCCACTCATTTGACATTTTCTTTGACATCATAATCTCGTTGAAAAGCTTGGTGAGCGACCCAATGCCTCTATCTGTAAAACTTTTCCACACTTTATAGGTATGTTGTCTGACCCAACTGTCTTGTCATTATTCATCCTTTTTAACGCTTATTTTTCCTCGTGTACTTGAATATGACCATAGTAATTGTAATTTCAGTCCTCCTCTCTAATGTTTAGCATGTTAGCGTTCGTTAAGATCTCACATCCTTCATTAAAAAACTTCTTCCCTTTGTGGAAATACTTCTTCTGTCTATGCTTCATATCTTTTTCCTAAACCAAAACTTTACATTCTTCATCTTTAATACACTTCACTTGATCCAAGTCTCTTGTCTTTCTTTCTCGTCCCTTAGTGAATCTATATATAGATTTTTCTCCCTCCTTGGTGCCTAATGATCGGTATAACCTGTCAAAATCTTGATTTCTTTCTTTGTTTACCCCATCCTTGGTCTCTTTATTAACTTATACTTTTACCAAGTTTCAGAATTTTTACACTTAGACCAATCTTTAAAACATTCCATTTTGATTCTAACCTTACTCTGAACACTTTAATTCCACCACCAAGATTCCTTACCCCTAAGTCCAAAAACTCTTGATTCTCCCAACATATATTTTCTAATTTTCAAATATCATTTGTCATCTCATCCCACATATCATTTGAGCTTTCTTGGGCCTGGCCAAAACTTCCCTCTAAGATCTTGTCTTGGAAAATTATTTGTTTTTCACTCTTCAAATGCAACCACTTGATCTGTGGAACTTCTCTTAGCACCCATCTTGACCCTTACATCCATAACCAATACTTTATATATGTTGAGTAGTTAAGCTTTCTCCAGGGATAACTTTACGGTCCAAACAAATCTTTATGTTTGATCTCCTAATAAGAAAGAAATTTATTTGAGAACATGTCACCTCACTCTTGTATATGATAAAATGCTCTTTTCTTGAAGCACATAATCGCTATAGTAAGATCAAAAGCCAACGAGAAGTCCAAGATGAAGTTATCTTATGCATTAACCGCCCCAAGGCCATACCCCCCATGAAAGCCCTAAAAACCTCTTGATACACTCCGTACGTACCCATTTCGACCCCCTCCTAGAAAAATCCTTTCTCTTATTGGTATATCCTAAAATAAGCCTTCTAATTCCTCCTAAAAAATTACTTTAAGGTCTTATGCTAACCCAACCTGAGGTGCGTAAGCACTAATAACATTAAAAATATCATGGTCCACAACAAATTTTAGGGTTATGATTCGATCTCCTACCCTCTTTACATCCATAATATGCTTCTTCCACTCCTTGTCAGTAATAATGCTTACCCTAATTTCTTGACCTAACTTTGTCCTTATACCAAAACTTAAATCCTGAAATATTTAATTTCTTGTAGGCACATAAAATTGACTCTCCTCCTAATCATAGTACCCACTAATTCCATGAATTTTTCTGTAAGATTGCCTATATTCCAAGTTCCAAAACGAATTCTACTCTCATGAACTAACTTCTTGACCTGCATATGTTCACGAAAATGTGGGAACCCTTGCTTATTTTTCACTGCACCCAAGCGACATTGCAGCGACGACCCTTGCTCATTTGACATTGTACTCAAGCTATATATATATATATATATATATATATTATATATATTTTATTTGTTAGAGTTAAGTCTTGCGACACATTCAGCTATGCTTTGTGCCATTGCTTACTTTATGGCTTTTTCATTGATATAAAGCAAATTAATGGATGCAACAAGCATTGGAATTGGATTTAATTTGTAAAATGCTTTCAATGAAATCTATTTCTGAACAACTATTGATGACTAATTTTTTATTTTTTTGTGTGGGGAAAAGAGGGCTTAACGGCCACAGAAAGAGCACTTATAAATCAAAACTTATAAGTAGTAGCACTTATAAATCAGAATAAAACAAAACACTCAGCTGCACCGGAATTTGGTCATAAAAGATCATGTCTGCTCCTTGATCAAGATATAATTCCAGTTTCAAATATTCAAAAGCACACTATAACTGCGATATAATTAAGTACTACATATGAATTAGGAAAAAAACACTACACCAGTTTCCATACTCATCCCGACTTAAAGCACCCCACCTTGCATGATTCCCATCCTTCCTCCTCCACGTAAAATTTGATCCTACTGTTCCTAGATCAATCGGTTTACACATATTGATTATGTTAGAAAATAAATTGCATCTTTCTTACGCAAGCCACCATACCTCCTTTCATTTTTTTCTTGATTATCTGTATCATTGAAATCACCAACTACTAATCAACCACCACTCATTCCATTTGCTATATATCAACCTTAGATCCTCCTACATACTTCATTGCAAGTCTTCACTTGGACTAGTGATAAGAAGGATTTTTCGCTCCTTCGTATAACAGTAAGCATGACAATTTTATCAAAAATAATATATTGAATCTAACGAGAACCGGTCAACAATTTAAAATTGTTTTGAGTATAGAAAAGTGTTTTGTTTAATCATGTATCTGTAGTCTGTGTGGTATAAGTGATGAAACGAAGTATAGAGAGAACATATTGTCCGAAATAAGCTTTGTTAACTATCCGTATAATGCCCTTCCTTAATCGATTATATATTCCTTCTATTTCGATTATTACTCCAGTTATCCCTCATCGTATATTTTCCTGTCTGGAAAACGACACGAAATCCATTCTACCTACTGACTTCCGATTATGAGCGAAATAGATGATTGATTCAATGAGATATGACCGGATAATTGAATATGAATGCAAACCAGACCCTATGTCTAGGTATTAGCATCTATACATGGTTTTAAAAAAGATCCCTTAAATAACAAGTTGATGTCTTGCACTTGTTAAGTCTAAAAATTGTTTGCGGAGTTCTCGTCGGCAAAAGTATATATTAAGTGTTGAATTAAACCAAAGATTATAACAAAATAAAATTCATATATGACCAACCAGATTAAGTATCTAGATCAGATTCATGACCACTAGACCTAATCCAAACAATAGAGAGGATTAGTTATACATAAATATAACCTTACAATAAGGAACAAGAAGAAAAAGGATTATATATATCTTTGTTATATTCTTCTCTGCAATAGACTCTCCCTCTAGTATGGAGGTGGATGGGTGTGGATACCCGTTGAAATGAAGTGATGACCTTAATTTTTAGGATTCTGGTAAGTGGAATTTCATTCATGCGACGAAATGTGGTTCGTCTAGCGAATCAAGCTTTCTTCACAAGGAGGAAAATGACAGCTAATCTTGAAAACCCACTAAACCGCCTTACTTCGTTGTGTAAATTGTTGCTCACCCAACAAAGGTGTTCTTTCAATTTTCCTTGGAACACTCTAGAAGCCCTCGCTTTCAGCTCACCTTAGTTCGCCTAACAAGCTAATAAAAATAACCTATATTTGACACTTATCAACTATCATAAACTGCAATGAACCAAAAGAAACCTTGGCATAATGAAAATATTTTCAAATGTATGTATTGGAATTTTTTGTTGTCTTTGACCCCCGAATCACATTAGTCGACTTCCAGGCGGCAACTATTCCTCCCACAATACCATGGACACCCTTTATAATGAAAACTTTCAAAGGGTAGAAGCATAAAGGATCAACATAGTAGCCCCATTATGCACATGAAGATTGCGACGAAGAACTTGGGAAACTTATTTATGAAATAATAAGAAAAAAGAACTAAGCATATTAATTTGCAGTTGAATTAGGGTAAATTTGATGTGTTGGTCCCTTTAACTAATTTTGTGGTTTCATTTTGTTCCCTTAACTAGTTTTTGTATAACATGTTAATCATATTGGTCCATTTCGTCAATATTTAACTCTAAATGTCTAAGACCAATATTGTATATGGTCCACCAAATACTTCACTAATTTTTTTAATTGTAACCATTTGATCTTTTTGTTAAAAATAAGGGTAAATTACACTTTTGGTCCTTTAAATATTTTTCAGGTTTCATATTAGTCCCTTAATTAATAAAAGTAACGTTTTGGTCCCTTAAATTCTTTTATGTTAGTCACTTTGATCCCTTCCGTTAGTTTGTGTTAAAAAACGTTCACTTTTGGTCCCTTAAATATTTTTCAGGTTTCATATTGGTCCTCTATTAGGGGACCAATATGAAACCTGAAAAATATTTAAGGGACCAAAAGTGAAACCTGAAAAATATTTAAGGGACCAAAAGTGAACGTTTTTTAACACAAACTAACGGAAGGGACCAAAGTGACTAACAGAGAAGGATTTAAGGGACCAAAACGTTACTTTTATTAATTAGGGGACCAATATAAAACCTGAAAAATATTTAAGGGACCAAAAGTGTAATTTACCCTAAAAATAACCATTGAATTTTGTATCTCAATAGTGCACCATAACCACCTATTTTTTTTCTCCCTTTTATTCATCTTCTTCACTTCTCTTGTTCTTCATCTTCATCATTACATTCATCAAATAAATCGAAAAATAAAAAAATCAATTTCAATCACACCCTCTTCTCATTGTAAACAACTTCCCGAGGAACAAGATTCTTAGTAACAAGAGAATATTCTTTGAGCAAAATAGCATAAACCCAATTGATTGTAACAAATAAAAGTAAATAAAAGCATCATCAATAAACTGAAATTCAATATTAAGGTGGAAATAAGAACTGAGTAGTGAGTATATTGATTGAAACAGAAAAAGGTTGGGTAGCGAAGAAATTGGTGTGAACAACTACAAAGGGTTTATCAAAGTGAGATGTTAAAAGCATGATGAAGATATTATAAGGCTTAATAGGTCGTTTGGTCCCCTAATTAATTTTCAGTTTTCATTTTGATCATAATTAATAAAATTCATGTTTGAGTCCCTCAAGTTCATCTCCGTTTGTCAAAAAAACCCACCTCTGTTAAGTTTAACCCAAAATGTCTATGGTGGACCAACATTGTAGGTGGTCCACCATAGACCTTATTAATTTATTCAATTTTAACCCTTTGATCTTTTTTCAAGAAAGAGGACCGTTGGATCATGCAAGTCTATTGTATCTTTCAGTGAACCATCACCACTTAATTTTTTTCTCATTTCTTCATCTTGTTCCCTCAACTTCTTCATCATCCTCATGTAATCTTCAACAACATTCATAAAAAAAATCCAAAAAATCTAAAATCATTCACCTTTTCTCAATTCTTTCGGGAATGGATTCTCTCATGTGTGTTTTTCTCCTGTTTTCTACAGTGTAGAATCTATAACATTAAATATATTATCTCTCCTAATTTCAAGTTTTCAATATGTACATTTTTAAGCATTAATTTTTTTTCAAAGGCTGGGATTTAACTGGCCACTCTGCAGTCACAACAGAGGATCCATTCCCCAATTCTTCCACCATTTTCAATTCATTCCAAAATATTGTCCAGTGCAATGTTTCTGCCCAGAATCATCACCATGTATCCTTTTCATGCATGTCTGATATTCAATTAACAGCCCGACACATTTTGGTTTGCAAGACTCTTCAAAAAATATCTTCTGATCAACACGTTTCTCATCTGCCATGGTGGTGCGCGAGCAAAGAGAGGTTACAGAGAGTTGATGTCGTTGTCGTACGTTGTTGTATTGAAAAGGGAAGAATTTAATTCATTGTCTAACATGAACAAAACCCAACAATCTATGAAACCAACAACCACAACATCGAAGATTTAATTTTGGAAGCCAACCACAACAACATGAACAATAGCAAATTCAGGAAGAAATTAATTCTGGAAACAAAATCTGAAAACCAATTCTGGAAGAACATCAACATCTTTCCCCTTTTCTATCGAACAACAACAACAACAAATTCCATCAGCAAATTCTGGAAATCAAATCTGGCCCATTTCTAATCTCAAAATCAAAGAAGCATAAACCAAATCTGACCCATTTTTAATCTCAAAGTCAAAACAGCATAAACCATGTTTGGTGGTTGTTGTTAATCTTTGAGAGGAAGAGAAGAGGAAAAGAAGATGAAGTTATGAGATGAAAAAGAAAAATATTGGAATGAATTGAAATTGGTGAAAGAATTGAGAAGAGATGAATGATGTTAGATTTTCTGGATTTTTTTTATGAATGTTGTTGAAGATTTCATGAGGATGATGAAGAAGTTGAGGGAAGAAGATGAAGAAATGAGAAAAAAATTAAGTGGTGATGGTTCATTGAAAGATACAATAGACTTGCATGATCCAACGGTCCTCTTTCTTGAAAAAAGATCAAAGGGTTAAAATTGAATAAATTAATAAGGTCTATGGTGGACCACCTACAATGTTGGTCCACCATAGACATTTTGGGTTAAACTTAACATAGGTGGATTTTTTTGACAAACGATGAACTTAAGGAACTCAAACATGAATTTTATTAATTATGGGACCAAAATGAAAACTGAAAATTAATTAGGGGACCAAATGACTTATTAAGCCTATTATAAACAAAAGAAATGAAGAAGATGAAGAATGGGATAAAAAAAAATAGGTGGTGATGGTGCACTATTAAATACTATACGAAATCCAATGGTTTATTTTTTAACAAAAGATAGAATGGTTACAATTAAAAAAATTAATAAAGTTTTGGTAGACCACCTAAAAACTAATTAAAGGACCAAAGTGAAACCTCAAAAATAGTTAAAGGACTAAATCATCAATTTAGCCGTTGAATTACTATACAATTTAAATTTAACATGTGTAGGTCATAAATATATTCAAACACACGATATATTCGAAAGATTTGTGTATGTTGTTTAGATATGGTCAATATTGCAATTAAAATTAGGAAGATGTTAATTCTTCAAATTTAATATATATCGTGTAAGATGGTTATCGAAATTCTTATCTTACATGAAGTGAAGACAATAGTGCTACAATTATGTGAATGTAAGTATAAGATTCAAAATTCTTATCATACGTGAAGTGAAAACTATGGTGCTACAATTACGTGAAAATGAAACTATTAGCCAAATATGTGATTCAAAGGATAAATCAATGTCATAATGCAAGAAAAAAAAAAGTTTTCGTGCACATTTCATTATAACTTGACTAATGATACACTCATTTAAATAGTTTTTTTTTTCTTCTCGACATAATGGAGGCCAATACAACATTAATTAGATAGGCAAGGGACAATTGGAATAGTATTTCTAACTACTCCATGAGCATTTCTACAAAAAGTGGAAGTCTTCTTTCCTGGTTGAGCAGATACAATGTTATTCTGATCCAGTAGAATGTCAAAACAACCCGAGGAACTACAACTTAAATCAATTGCTATGTCACTAGAAGAAGTTCCGGTAAATCCTCGATATGTCACATCTCTCACCGACACAGCTTTATCCTGATAATAATTTCAACAAATTTCAACACACAGATAAATATGATATATAAAACTAGCCAACAGTGAAATAATGTAGAGTTAAATATATACCAGTGTACTAAGAGTGTATGCTTGATCTATTATTATTGGGTTCATAACATTGACAAGCACGATTTGCTCAAATGTAATTTGTCTTGCATAACCTGATCCACCCTACAAATTATTCAATAATTAAGGTGTTGTCATTGCATCGCTGAATCCAAACAAATATTGTCCAATTTGAATAAATAGCGGCTATATCAGCACCATAGAGAGTAGCAAATTTTTTTTGCAATATGCAATTGGTATAAACTATTGTGATATTATTATATATTATTCTTAATATTTGCTACATAATTATTTGATATGAACTGAAAAGTCGTAAAAGGTACAAAGTTATAATTATCAGAGTAGATGTGAAATTTATAATAAATCAATTTTTATGAAAAAAAAAGTAGATGTGAAAAACCATAATTTCTCACTCATACATAAGTTAGTTAGGGTCAAATACATTTTAAATCCTTATAAAATATTCATTTTTTAGTTTAGTCTCTATAATATTTTTATCCATTTATGGTCTATATTTTTAATAAAAATTGTGCTTTTATTTAATGTACAAGTAGTAAAAAAAATAGATTAACTAAAATTGAATAAATAATATGGTACAAATTTCAACCCTATTAGTCATACTCACCGGAACTGTTTTGATTCTTGCTCCATTTTGAGTTCCTATAAAGGTGCAATTTCGTACATGAACATCGGAAACTTGATCATTTGCTCCATTTTCACCAAGGCTACCGACACTGTTTAATTCATACGGTATACATTTTTATGTGATTCTTGAAAAATATGAATATATGTATAATATAAAATTAAAATCATATCACACCAAATTAAGTTTGAGGATGTCAAGAAGTCAAACTCTAACTACTAGTATATAATTCTAAAAATTAACATTTGTTTATAAACAAAATCATATTTTAACATTTGAAATGAGATTTAAAATTAAAATTTAGATTTTTAGTTGTTTAATCTTTATACAATGACACACACACTAAAATCCTTTGCTCTCATTTTTACTAAGCTACAATAAAAATAATATAAATTTAAAATTGAACTTTAGAGATACAATCTTTTATAAACCTTATCCCATGGCCTGGTCCACAAGTAACCCGAGTAGCATTGATAAAAGAGGAGCCACCATTGACAGCAATACAATCATCACCTATTTAAAAGAAAAAATGAAAATCAAATTAAATTGACACAAATGTTAATTATTTTATGGATAATAATTATTTATATAAAACAATTTTTACATTTTATATTTACTGATACTAATGTTCACTCAAAATTATTTTTTATAATTAATTTTTCCTAATTTTTCATGTTTCTACTTGACTCTCTTTCATAAAATGATATAACCTTTTTTTTAGACGTCTATATCTTTTTTAAGGCATACTAAAAATTTAAAATATCATAAGATATTATAAACTTTAATTACCAGATTTTATGTTGGAATCTTGTATCAAGATATTACTGGAATGAGATATATCAAACCCATCAGTGTTGGGGCTAGTAGCAGGAGAATTAATGGATATATTGGAAAATGTTGCACGATTGCACATATTAACAGAAACATGAGATCTTGGGCTATTCATGATCCTCAAATTTCGAACATCGAGACCATTGCAAGAATGAAAATGCAACATCTATACCATCAAAAAAATTATGTCACATGATACTGACAGTGACTTCAAAACAACAATATGGAGCTCAGGTATATAATCAATTACATTTGTTATAATATTTTACCAAATAGTTTATTAATCATAAGGTTAAAATAACATTTTTAAATTGTTGTATATCATCAACTACATTTGTTATAAAATAAAACTATAGCTCTTTTGCAATCAAATTATTTATAACAAAAAAGAAGGTGAAAAATAATCATACCGTGGGTCGAGTACAAGTGGGGCATTGCCACCAAGTAGGACCATCTCCAAGGACACTTCCTTGGCCATTGCCATCAATTGTGAGTCCATTTACATATTCAACACTAATCCATTCTGATCCAGCTTTCCATGCTGCTTTAGAAGGTGCAACTATTTTCCCTTTAAGCTACAATAGAGGGAAAAATAAATTTATTTAATTATTTTAAATAATCATTATTAAAAGGTGCAACTATTTTCCCTTTAAGCTGCAATATAGAGGGAAAAATAAATTTATTTAGAAGGTGCAACTATTTTCAAAAATGGAAAGGAAAGGAAACATGCACACAAACGCTTACTAATCTAAACAAAACACTTACTCAATATCAAAAATAAATTAACTATATGTCTAAACTTTATCAGTGCATAATTATTAAACTCAATAAAAATATTAAATTTCCCCTAAAAAACATATTAATTTTATTTTGAAGAATAATACTACTTAAATTATTGATAGTTTTTTTTTGAAGGATAAATCATTACTAGGTGTTTTCTTGTTTTTTGACAATAGATACATTATGTTGATAGTTTTAGAACAATGATATTGAATGTGGATAGATTAATCGACGTTTATTTTATAAGGGTGTTTAATATGAACCCGGTTCAATGACCGACTCTTCTATTTTTAATAAATTTTAATAAAATATAATTTTTCTCTATTTCTTTATTGTTATACAATATTTTTTACTAAAAATGATAAAGACACACACCTTTAAACCATTTAAGGGGTCCATATTAAACACACTCTTATTTTAGATTTGAATCAAGAAATTACGATGACTTTCACTTACAAATAAGGCAGAAGAGGGAGTACCTGGATGAGAATTTTGGCGTTACAAGGACCACAAAAATTTATTTTCGACGCCATGAATATTTTACCTGCTGGTATAACTATTGTTGACATCCCTACTGCTTTACACGCACTACTCCATGCACTAAAAAATGCCTACAGTTCAACATATATATAATTAAAAATATATTGTCATAATCTATCAAAGCAATAAGCTTCTTAGAAATAAAATAACAGAAGAGAAAAGTTTCTCATGAAATATATCTATAGATATTAATTTAAAATTATAAAGAAAAAGTTCATAGAAACATATACTTGTGAATCATCTGATTTTCCATTGCCACGCGCACCATATTGCATCACATTATAGATACCATTTGTGGTTCGAACATTCAGCCTAGTACACAAACAAGGTAAAATAAAAGCAAGAATCGAAACAAAAGTAACGAACCCTTGCATGTTGAACAGAGTGAATCAAAAAAGAAGGAAGATTAAGAGTTACTATGATGATTTGTGAAGGCAGTAAGTGGTGGTGTGGGGGTTAAATACAAAATTGCATGGAAGATAATTTAATGGGAATATAGAACGGACTAGTGGAAAAAAAAAGTAAACGGTTAATATTAATATATATAAATATGTCCTAATGATAAAAATATTCAAGTATTTAAAATAAACACGTTAAATATTTGAAATGTAATTATATTTTCTATTCAATGAATGAATAAACCATCAGATCTGTAAACTTTATAGATTTTGGAACAACTTTTCTTAAGTATGAAATTTAAGTATTTAGGTGTTTTTTTGGAACAATGTATTTAGGCGCTGTTTTGCTAAAAAAAAGTTAGGTTTTGTTCGATAAAACCAAACTATTACGCTCTAAATCACACTTTTTAGTGGCAAATCATATCATATCATCATATCATATCATATATAATAATTACATTACATTACAAGGAAAAGTAATTACATTACATCTTCTATAATACTTAACTAATGAAAATAAAAGAGGGGCACATGACCTTTAACCTCTCACCCGTTTCTTTTTAGAATAAGCTATTGTTCTTTCACCTTTCATTGTACTCCCTCCATTCCTTTGTAAGTGTCTCTTTTGTAGAAAAGTTTTGTTTCTATTTAACTGTCACTTTCAAAGTTTAATGCAATATTAAATATTGTTTTTACCAATATTACCCTTAGTTGTTTATTACAGAGACAAATATATAAAACAAGATATTAAATGAATGAGGTTATTATTGGAAAAAGATAATTTATTGTATCAAAAGTAGTGACATTTATTGAGTTTCTTGGTATGTGTAAAATGTCAAAAAATGACAATTAAAAAGGAACGGATGTAGTACCTAATTAGAAGACTAAAGCTAATTAGCGCATGACCTTTTAGTTTTCACCGGTTTCTTTTTACAATAAGTTATTGTTCTTTCACCTTTCATTATACATATTAGCAAGACTAAAGTTTGGTTGGAATATATGTAAAATTAATGAGAAATTAAGCTAGTTTTTTTTTTGTTGACAAATATGATGAGAAATTAAGCTAGTTGGAAGTTACATATAATGGAAATATAAGAGTTTATAGTTTTTACAAGGTAAAAAATGGAGAATTTTATAGAAAATGATATACAAGCAAAGATACTTTTGTAGAGATGGCACAAATAAACAAGAACGAATCTTCTAGTTCAACCGTTTTCTATCATTAAATTACATTTTTAGGAGTTGTATCGTTACTGATCTAATGGATATAATGGATGATTAAATAAATTTGATATTTTATGAAGGTTTTGTAATTAAAAGTCATACTCCAGGAAAAATTGTCTATGCAATTAAAAGAGTTATTGCTATAATGAAGGGAAATAAGAAAAAGGTGAGAAGGTTTTGTAACTTATTACATCATCATCATCAATATTATTATTATTATTATGAGTGAGTAAATGGACCAAGAGAGAGAGTGAAAATCTTTTTTAAATGTGGTACATAATCACAATTATATCCTTTTAAGAGAGTGAGGTTTTTTTTAGAGGTCTGTACAAAAAAAAGTTGTAGGTGCCACACCATCAGAGTCCTAGCTCTAGAATAACTCAAATTTACTTTACAAGTAAATAAATTAAGATAAGATTATCTTTACTTCTCTTTCTAAAAAAGGATTATTTTTACATCTTCCCGTAAAATTTATTCTAAGGAAATGAGAAAAAATCATACTCCAAATTATTCTGGTATAGGTGGAAGAGCTGTAAAAAAATGGGTCGGACTACGGACCAGGCCAATTGGCCCATTTTTTGGCTGGGCCAGACTTCAAAAAGTCAGGCCAAAAAGCAACAGGGCCTTTTTGGTCCAGCCCATTCAGTCCAATTTAAAACACGGGTCAGGCCGGGCTGGGTCATCGGACTTCGGGCCGGCCCATTTAAAATAAATTAATTAAAAAATTATTTTGGAATTTGTTTATTTCTTTTTAAAAAAAAAAAAAAAACCTTAGGCACACTCCAAATCCTGCAAAAAACCCTAATCTATCTTAGTCTCTCGTCTAAGCCAGTAAAGTAAGCTTTGCTATCTGTCTCTTTCATCAGTTCTTGCTTGCAGTGCTACTTCCTCTTCCTTTCCCCTCTCAGAAGGAACGACCGACGACTTACAACGGCAAATTCCGACGAAGATCTTGC
Organism: Medicago ruthenica; assembly: GCA_018208015.1. NCBI lineage: Eukaryota > Viridiplantae > Streptophyta > Magnoliopsida > Fabales > Fabaceae > Medicago > Medicago ruthenica. Next base: position 244,461 of record WNNG01000465.1, read on the forward strand.
TCCTTTACAGTGCTCAATGGTCTCATACCATTTTGAATTGTTAGACTCATTTTGAATTGTCATTTTGAACCAATTTCTCATTTCTCATGTATTATAATTTCTTTTGTTAATCTATTTTGCAATATGTAAGGTTGGGTGAATGTTTAACCCTAGCGGTTGCACTATGTGATGTTGGGTGAATGTTTATGCCCTAACTATTTTGTGTGAATAATATTTGATGTTGCAGTTATTTTGTGAGTTATTTGTTTGTGTTATTGATCCTTTTGGTGTGTTTGTGAAAAAAGAGTAGTTTTTTGTTGTACATTTCATAACTTAAAAAAATTGAAATACGACACCGGCCGACCCATCGAGCCACTAGCCCATGCTAGGGTCGGGTCGGGCTCAAATTTTACATCACATTCTTCAGTCAGGTCGGGCTAGCTCAGCCCAGTTATATGCATTGGCCCATCGGGCCAGGTAGGACTGGGTCGGGCCAGCCCATTTGACACCTCTACAGGTGGTCGTGTTACTTCACACTTTGTTTTTGGTATAGGTCGTTGTGTTACTTTTTTGGTATTGTGAGATGCAGGTTTTGGTGTGTCATATATAGTAGGGCCCGGTTTAGCAGTTTTTCTGCAGGGTGGTTTTGTTGTGAGATGGAAGGTAGTGTTATCAATAAGGATAAAACTACTTTCGTGATTCAATTTCATTTAATTTTTGTTGGACGATGTCTTAATTAGATGTTGCATCTTGAGATCATTTATTTAGTGGTCACATTAGAAGTAGGAGAATGTTAGAAATTTCTACTAATATTTTTATAGGATACAACTAATTGTCGGTTTTTTTCTTTATAACAGACTGATGTTATGATCAATTTGATGATGCTTAAGTATTATCAACATGATCAATAATAATGAGATTTTAGACACCTATAATACTGATTTTTGTACAAATAAAGTGAAGGCCCAACCACTATGTCCATGATGGGTGGTACCTAGGGTTATCTATAATCTTAAAAAAAAGGCTCCCTATGATTTGTAGTAGGCTTCAAGAGATTCGTATAACAAGATTGATAACCATTTGATGAGTTGGGGTTTGCAAGAAGTCTATCTGAGTGTACTCTGTACATCAAGCACACTATGGTTGATATTCTTGTTGTCTCTCATTATGTCGATGATATTTTGTGTTGGAACATTGGTGTGAAGTTGGAAAGAAATTGAAAGATTAAACACCAAGTAATAAGACTTTGAGCTAGTGTGATGTGAATTGAAAAAATAGAGAGTGGGGGTCCCACATAAAATAGAACACACACATTAGTAGTGTTTAAATTGAGATATTTAATTTTAAATACTTGATAATGATAAAAATAATAGTAATTATTATTTTTATTCATGAATATCACTTCCCATAATTTTAGTTTATGTTGGTTGTGATAAGAATAAGAATTCAACTGAATTTCCTATCTTTCCTTCATTCATATCCAATGAGTTTGTTTCCTCCACTTTTGTGGATTTGTTTCTTTTTGATCTTATCCACAAGTATTGTTGAACTGATTAGTGGTTAAGTTTCTTTTTGATCATATCCATTAGAGTAACTGCTTCCGCTATTTTAGCTAAAATAGTTACAAAATCTGTATATAAATAGAGGACTTCTCTCAGTTCAAAAATTACACCAAAGAGTTCTATTGAGTTGTCGATAACTCTTTCTCTCTTCTCCCCTCAGCTTGTGTTAACAAGCTATTCTTCTCCTTATCTCCTTTTTCTGTCCCTTCGGAATTAAGAGTGTTCTTAAGACCTTAATCCCTATTCGGTATAATGTCCCTTCGGAATTAAGAAAGGTCTTAAGAACATAGTTCCTTCGATAATATATGTCTCTTCGGAATAAAGAGTACTTTTAAGATCATAGTCCCTTTTGAAATAATATTGTCCCGTCGGAATTAAGAATGATCTTAACGGTATATATAAATATTCTTTCGATATTTTTCTATTTTTGGAGAAGTTAAAAAGTTAGAACGGTGGTATCACCGTATTTGAGTGGTCTTAGTACCATATTGATATTTTGGAGAGCTTAAATGTTAGAATGGCGATAACACCATATTTGAGTGGTCTTAACACCATAATAGAGTGGTCACAATACCATATTAGAAAGTGGTTTCAGTATTAAAGAGTGGTCTTAGTACCATATTGGAGGTGTAAATCTCGAAGGGTTTTCTACAGTGCAGTAGTTAACCACACAGTTGTAGCTGGGCTTGTTTTATCCTGGAGGCGACGTGGTTGATAGTCTGCCTTGCACAATTTTGGGCAGTGCCGCGAAACGTCTTAAAGAGAGCAACCTGGTCGTGACTCAACCTAGTAACAACTTCGGTAGGTAGTCCCTTTTGAAATTTTGGCAGGACCTGATTCTGAACCGTAAAACAGAGTATGCAAAACAGCAGTTTAGAAGCAGAATAAAACAGACAGAAAGTAACAGGCAGAAATTAAAAGTGCACAGGATATTTGTTAACCCAGTTTGGTGACAAACACACCTACATCTGGAGGCTACCAAGCCAGGAAGGAAATCCACTATGATAGTCCTAGTTCTAAGTTCTCAGCAAACTCCCAGTTTACAACTTGTCACTCAGCAACTACCCGTATTGATTTCAACCTAGGAACTCCTAGACCTGAGATCCCATCTCACTTCCCTCAGTCAACCACTGCCCCAGTGATTATCAGACTCTAAACAATAGACAACTTAGGAGACACACTCCAAAAACACAAACAGTCACTTTTGCTTAAAAGCGTCAAGTGATTACAACTCATTAAACAAACCAACTCTAAACAATTGAGTGGTATACAAAAACAGAGCACACAGCTCACAGACTCAACACCTAAGAACACTCTATCAAAATTGGCTTCAGTTGAGTTACTTTTCTTCAATGACAGCGTCCTCTATTTATAGCTTCAGCAACAACATAAACTTGAGCCAAATCCTTCAAAGATATATTTCCAAAATACTTTAGAAACATATAGAAGCAATTTATTTTCCAGAAATATATTTTCCAAAGATTTCTTTGAAAATATATTCACAAATAATTGAATCCAATCTTCACAAAATATCTTGCGAAATTCTTCTTCCTTCTAGAAACGCAGCTTGGAGAATTCTTCAATTAAATCTTCAACAAATCACATGAGAAAATAAACACTCCAAGGCGCGAAACACAGAACGCAGAAAACCAGCTTCTGAAGGTACTTCTGAAGTCTGCGTCTGAACATTTCAGCTTCTGAAGGTTGCTTCTGAAGGTTCAGCGTCTGAAGTATTGTTCAGCGTCTGAACATCAGCTTCTGAAGGTTCAGCGTCTGAAGTACTGTTCAGCTTCTGAAGTACTGTTCAGCTTCTGAAGTACTGTTTCTGAGGTCCAGCTTCTGAAGACGCACATTGCTTGTATATTTGATTTTAGTAAGCATGAAGCCAACAACCAAATATCCAACAATCGCCCCCTTTGGCAAATTTTTGGCTAAAATCAATTTGAGCACAGAGAGATACACAAAGCAAATCTTCACTCATCAAAGTGCGCAACCATGAAGAAATAACAACGTAGTATCAAACAACAACATAGTCAGCAGCGGATAATTCACTACGTTTCACACATACTCCCCCAGAAACCTGTCAAACAGGAACAACAAGCAAGAACAGCTTTTGAAACACACCCTCCCCCTGAAACACATAGCTCCTGAAACAGATCAGCTTCGCAGTTCTGAATTTTAATCAGGAAACACATATACTCCCTTGAAACATGACATTCAGGAACAAACAGAAACTCCCCCTGAACTGCTGAAGCAGATACACAGGAACAACTCCCCCTGAACACAGAGACTCCCCCTGAACTACTGAACTGCTTCTGAAACAACTTTACTTTTCTCCCCCTTTTTAGCCAAACAATTTTGACAAAAACAATCATGCAATCACCAGGAGTAGATAAACAACAAAGGTTACAAAGCATATGCACACCTAGAAATCAACAACAGCAGAGGAAACAAAGGAACACACCCAGAAAAAAAAATTCAGAGGTTATAAACAACCATAACCCACATCAGAACCATCAACAGTACCATCATTAAAACCATCACAGGATCAGAATCACACAAACATGGTACCCACACAGAAGATCAAAACAAAAAAACACAACTGCAGAGTATAATATAAACTTGCAGACCAGAAACACAAAATGCAACCCAGAACATAAAGCCAGTACATAGCTTGCAATCTTCAGACTCAGCATTAGAAGCTGCACAGTCTTATACGATGACTCTTCAAAAAAGACAAATGTCCAGTTGACCCCTCAAATTTTCAAATTGTTTGGCATTTAAGGCTTTTGTAACTATATCAGCACCATCTTCATCACCCTCAGCACACTGAACATATGGCATGATGTTTTGAACATCTTGCTCAACATGATCCTCAGACTTACTAGGACCCACTTCCTTTCTTATTAGTGCCTTCTTCTTTGGGACAGGGACCACTACCTTGCTCCAGACTTTAGATGGTCCAGCAACAGCACTCTTCATAGCAACAGGGGTAGACCTGCTGGCAGCAGCAACAACCTTTCCTTTCCTATTCTTCAGCCTCTTGTCAATACTTTCACTTTTTGGTCTCCATACCTTCTTGACATTGACTATAACAGGTTCAGATTTTCTTTGCTGAAAGTGCTTGGGGTATCCATGCAACTTGTAACAGAATGGCTTTATGTGTCCCTTTTTACCACAATAATGACATACCCAAGGATGAGATGCCTTCTTGTTCTTAGATCCCTAAGGTTGGATCTGGTGTTCCAACTTAGGTTTATCCATCATTGGATCACATGTTTTAATAACTGCACTGACCTTTTTAGTTGGATTTTGCTGTTTGTTCAAGGTCCTATAATCAAACCCTATTCCACTTGGTTTCCCTTGGTTCTGACTCTCCAATATTTCATCTAACATATCAGTACCAGTGTTCAACATTCTGACCTGCTTCTTCAAATGTTCAAGTTGAGAGTTCAAATGGGTTACCTCATCTTTGAGATCAGAAATTTGTCCCAAGTGTTCACTTCTTTCAGCCTGAAGTTGACTGATGGTCTTCTTCTGATCTTCAAGTTCCTTGCACATTTCTTCACTTCTGATGAATAGTTATTCATAAGAGGCAGCTGGTTCTTCAAAAGACAATTCTTCATCACTGGATTCAGAATCAGATGGTGCTTCTGAAACCTTGACTCCATCATCAGACATGCATGTACCAGTTAAAGCAAGAACATGCTTAGCAGACTCATGCTCCACTTCTCCTTCTGAGTCATCATCAGACCAAGTAGCTGCCAAACTCTTCTTCTGTTTCTTGAGGTATGTTGCACATTCTGTTATAATGTGACCATATCCTTCACACTCATGACATTGAACTCCTTTGGATTGATTATCTTTCTCATCAGTTCTTGTCTTCTTCTTCAGAATCTTCTTAAATTGTTTACTCAGCATCACAAGATCCTCTGATATGCTTTCATCATTTGCTACAAAAACAACACCTTTCCCCTTCTTATCAGTTTTGTTGTTGAGGGCTATTTCAAAATTCTGCAAGGACCCTATCAATTCCTCAACCTTCATACTGGAGATGTCTTGTGCTTCCTCAATTTCAGTCACCTTCATATCAAATCTCTTGGGAAGAGACCTGAGGATTTTCCTCACAAGTTTCTCATCATATATTTTTTCTCCAAGAGAATCAAATGAGTTAGCCATGTCCAGAACATTCATATAAAAATCTTGTATGTTCTCATCCTCCAACATTTTGAGATTTTCAAACTTGGTGGTGGGAAGTTGAAGTCTGGACAATTTTACCTTTGTTGTGCCTTCATGAGTAGTTTTGATAATCTCCCAGGCATCCTTAGCTACAGTGCACTGCTTGATAAGTCTGAACATGTTCTTGTCCACTTCATTGAATAAAGCATTCAAGGCCTTGGAGTTTGCAAGAGCTAATTCATCTTCAACCTTGGACCACTCTTCCTCTGGTTTTAATTCAATTGTCTTCTTACCATCTTTGTCAAGCACAACAGGATGTTCCCAACCCTTCAGAACTGCTTTCCAGGTCTTACTATCTATGGATTTCAGGAAAGCACTCATACGAGATTTCCAATAATCATAGTTGGAACCATCCAACAGAGGTGGTCTGTTCAGAAATCCTCCTTCCTTGTCCATTATACCAGAAAATACCTTTCCTGGAGCTCACCCTAAAATAGGCACGGTGCCTGCTCTGATGCCAATTGAAATTCTGGCAGGACCTGATTCTGAACCGTAAAACAGAGTATGCAAAACAGCAGTTCAGAAGCAGAATAAAACAGACAGAAAGTAACAGACAAAAATTAAAAGTGCACAGGATATTTGTTAACCCAGTTTGGTGACAAACACACCTACATCAGGAGGCTACCAAGCCAGGAAGGAAATCCACTATGATAGTCCTAGTTCTAAGTTCTCAGCAAACTCCCAGTTTACAACTTGTCACTCAGCAACTACCCGTATTGATTTCAACCTAGGAACTCCTAGACCTGAGATCCTATCTCACTTCCCTCAGTCAACCACTGCCCCAGTAATTATCAGACTCTAAACAATAGACAACTTAGGAGACACACTCCAAAAATACAAACAGTCACTTTTGCTTAAAAGCTTCAAGTGATTACAACTCAATAAAACAAACCATCTCTAAACAATTGAGTGGTATACAAAAACAGAGCACACAGCTCACAGACTCAATACCTAAGAACACTCTATCAAAACTGGCTTCAGTTGAGTTACTTTTCTTCAATGACAGCGTCCTCTATTTATAGCTTCAGCAGCAACATAAACTTGAGCCAAATCCTTCAAAGATATATTTCCAAAATACTTTAGAAACATATAGAAGCAATTTATTTTCCAGAAATATATTTTCCAAAGATTTCTTTGAAAATATATTCACAAATAATTGAATCCAATCTTCACAAAATATCTTGCGAAATTCTTCTTCCTTCTAGAAACGCAGCTTGGAGAATTCTTCAATTAAATCTTCAACAAATCACATGAGAAAATAAACACTCCAAGGCGCGAAACACAGAACGCAAAAAACCAGCTTCTGAAGGTACTTCTGAAGTCTGCGTCTGAACATTTCAGCTTCTAAAGGTTGCTTCTGAAGGTTCAGCGTCTGAAGTACTGTTCATCGTCTGAACATCAGCTTCTGAATGTTCAGCGTCTAAAGTACCGTTCAGCTTCTGAAGACCCAGCTTCTGAAGTACTGTTCAGCTTCTGAAGGCCCAGCTTCTGAAGTACTGTTTCTGAGGTCCAGCTTCTGAAGACACACATTGCTTGTATATTTGATTTTAGCAAACATGAAGCCAACAACCAAATATCCAACACCTTTCAAAATAGAATTTGGAAATCCAAATACAACAGTTTGGAAATCCAAAAACAACAATTTTAAGACGTTTCGATCTGCCATGTCTACCGAAGAAATTACTTATTGAGATTTCGTTGTCCCAAAAATAAAAGAAGGATAAATCAGGCTATAGAAATACATCTTTCGACTGAAACGATGAAGTGATTGTTGTTGTAACAACAACACTAAGAAATTCACATATGTCCTCAAAATCAGTTTGAAATTTATTTTCAAAAAATTAGAACTGTATTGTGAATAATTAACTCTAAATATTAAATGAATAGAACCTTTAAGTGTTGCTGCATCGTCCTTAATTTTCTACTTGACCCTTGACAATTGACAAAGACATATATTTAACATAACAAACTACTGAAGACAGATCGAGGTCGGTAAAGTGGTGGTCATGTATTGGAAAATTTTGTACAGTGCAATAACAAATATGGAAAGGATGCTAAGGTTCTAATTGAAAGTTGAGTGTACCATGTTAGAAGCATCGTGTGCCTGCTTTACAAAAAATTGCTTCAGTTCAGCACATGAACTAACTAATTTTCTTTTGGCAAATTAAAGCAAGAACATATATTTACGTTATTGATTATAACTATAAGCTGGAGCACCAGTTTTTGGTAGATGGATATAAACTCGAGCACTCAATTATTTTAGGATTATGATCCTATAAGAACAGGTCTAGTGACTTGTACACGATGTATTCTTATTGGGAAAGACTACGTCGTTGATGGGATGTTCAAAATTAAATTCTCCTTCTATTTTATAAGTTGTGTGATTTTAATATTTGACATGTCAAAATTTATCGTATGAACAAGCGTTTAATTTTAAACTTGAGTAACTTGGACTTAATTCCAAAGTTATATGACTAGAAAATTTTATTTTTTGCAGTCAATATTAATGAACCAAAAGTTCATATAAATAAGTGTTTAGAGAATTTGAACCTCTAAACTTAATAAATTATGATATGTGCGAACCTGATGACAAATAAACTAGAAATGATAAAAAGATATTTTATCATATTTATTGATGACTGTAAATTTTAAAAAAATAAAATTGATACGCTTGATATGTTCAATTTTTATATAAAATTGAAATTTATGTTGAATAAAGTACCCAAGTCTAAGAACAAAATTTCTAATTTAGAAGTTTTGAAGAAAAGACAACCCAACTTGTCTTATTTTGAACTTGAGATTGTCTGATCTATGTTCTGATTTTGGACTCCACGAGAGTTAAAGTCACTAGTAGAGCCTATGAATGTGTATTAATTGGGTATGCTATAAATAGCGAAGCATATAAGTTTTATGACATAAATGCTAAAGTGAGCATAGAATTAAACGATACTGATTTCTATGTAAATAAATACCCCTTTAAATAAAGAATAGTGGGGGCGCTAGTAAAAGCACGCCATTAGTGGGGGCAAAATAATTTCCCTTTTAAATTGAGTACTAGTGGGGGCACTGCATCTGATCACATTCAAGTAATCAGAAACAGTTATGAAAACATCGTACGAGATGTTATAGAACCTCGAAGAGGTAAGAAAGCTATAATTGCTAAAGAGTATAAACCTAATTATATGGTTTGTATATTGGAAGAGGATCCATCTGGCCTTCAAGAAGCTTTGTCTTCATTGGATGCTAACTTTTTAAAAGAAAAAATAGTAAACGATGAAATGGATTCTCTAGAGTCTAACGAAACACGACTCTTAGTTGACTTGCCTCCTAATTGCAAACCAGTTGGTTGTATTTGAATTTTGGAAATGGAAAACTAAAACCTGATGGTTCGGTTGCTAAATACAAGGCTCACCTTGTAGAAAAAGGTTTTAGGCAAAGAAAAAAAATATATAGATTTCTTCGACACTCATTCACCAGTCACTTGAATCATATTCATGAGAGGTACTAGTCCCTTTAGCCACTGTTCATAACTCGTTGTACTCCAAATGAATGTGAAAGCTGCCTCTTTAAATGGTGAATTAGAAGAACAAATTTATATAGAACAACCTGAAGGTTTTGTGATTCATGGACAAGAAAACAAGGTCAGTAAGTTAGAAAAATCTTTGCATGGTCTAAAAATAAACTCCTAAGAAATGGCATGGAAAATTTGACAACCTAAAGATATCGAATGAGTATAAAGTGAATGAAAGTGACAAATGTATTCACTACAAATATGGAAATAACATTTGCACGATCATATGTCTCTATGTAGACGACTTGCTCATATTTGGTTCAAAGATTCATGCTATAAATTATGAGAAATCATTGTTTATCAACAACATTGATAAGAAAGACCTAGGTGAAGTTGAAGTAATTCTTGATTACTAGATAAGTAAAGAAAATTGTTTGGATCAATCTCACTATGTTGAGAAGATCTTACGAAAATGTAATTATTATTGTAAACTTGCAAGCACGCCTTACGGTTCAAGTGAAACTCTTCAAGAACACTTGAGATGGTGTTAGAAAAATAGAATATGTGAACATCATTGGCAGTCCTTAGGTATGCCACTGAATGTATTAGACCCGACATTGCCTATGTCGTGGAACTCTTGTGCAAGTTTACTAGTAGACCAAGTGAGAAGCATTGACATTCTATTGAAAGAGTCATAAGGTGCCTTAAGAAGACTATGACTTTAGGATTACATTATGATGAGTATCTTATTGTACTTGAATGATACAAGAGACAAAATAGAACATCCTTCAGATGAGTCTTAAGCGACCAGTGGCTGCATATTGAGCATCACTGGAGGAGTTGTTTGTTGAAACATAAGATATTGATTCAATCTACTATGGAATTAATCTGATATGAGAACACTAGAGAAAACTAGTGAAGAAGCAAGTTGAGATCCCCTAGTGGATAAAACCGTTGCTATGAGTGTTAACTCATTGTGATAGTACTGCAGCTATTACAAAATTGAGAATCGTTACTACAATAGTAAGAGACGATAATTAAGGCACGAACACATAACAAATTAGAGAGCTAGCTACTCTCAACAGAAACGGTTAAAGTAGATCATGTACGTACTGATAAAGAATTAGTCAATCCTTTGACGAAAGGAATTACTAGAAAGAAAGTCATAAACACATCCAAGAGGATGAGACTAATGTCTAAAGATCACAAGTGATGGTAACCAGACCTAAATGACTGGAGATCCCAGGAAATAGGTTCAATGGGTAATAACAAGTCATGAGTGATAGAACATGCTATGAGAAAATTAAGAAAGCATGAATCCTGCAGCGACAGAAGGATGAGATAATAGAAACTCTTAATGAGATCTATACTCTATGTGAGTGGAGTACATAGCTACAGGAGTACTCTTGATAGACTCACCTATACGAATGTGGAACTGAGGTCGGATCCTATGGGATTTTGAGGCAGAATACCTAGAGCGTTCGTTAAAACTGGAATAAACGTCTATGACCATAAACGCACGGGCTTTTAGAATACACCTTAGGAAAAGGTTTGTGTGCGGACTCTATGTCTGAGATAAAGTTCAATGCGGTAAGCAACTCTTGTTGAATCGGAATAGTTTCCGCTATGCAAATGTTCAAGTTGTAGGCGACACCTTTGTTTATTAGCAACCTTATAGAAACGTTTTGACGTATTATTGAAACCATTTTTTAAATTCAAGTGGGGGATTGTTGTAACATTGGTGTGAAGTTGGAAAGAAATTGAAAGATTAAACACCAAGTAATAAGACTTTTGAGCTAGTGTGATGTGAATTAAAAAAATAGAGAGTGGGGGTCCCACATAAAATAGAACACACACATTAGTAGTGTTTAAATTGATGTATTTAATTTTAAATACTTGATAATGATAAAAATAATAGTAATTATTATTTTTATTCATGAATATCACTTCCCATAATTTTAGCTTATGTTGGTTGTGATAAGAATAAGAAGTCAATTGAATTTCCTCTCTTTCCTTCATTCATATCCAATGAGTTTGTTTCCTCCGCTTTTGTGGATTTGTTTCTTTTTGATCTTATTCACAAGTATTGTTGAACTGATTAGTGGTTAAGTTTCTTTATGATCTTATCCATCAGAGTAACTGCTTCCGCTATTTTAGCTAAAATAGTTACAAAATCTATATATAAATAAAGGACTCCTCTCAGTTCAAAAATTACACCAAAGAGTTCTATTGAGTTGTCGAGAACTCTTTCTCTCTTCTCCCCCCAGCTTGTGTTAACGAGCTATTCTTCTCCTTATCTCCTTTTTCTGTCCCTTCGGAATTAAGAGTGTTCTTAAGACCTTAGTCCCTATTCGGTATAATGTCCCTTCGGAATTAAGAAAGGTCTTAAGAACATAGTCCCTTCGATAATATATGTCCCTTCGGAATAAATAGTACTTTTAAGATCATAGTCCCTTTTGAAATAATAATGTCCCGTCGGAATTAAGAATGATCTTAACGGTATATATAAATATTCTTTCGATATTTTTCTATTTTTGGAGAAGTTAAAAAGTTAGAACGGTGGTATCACCGTATTTGAGTGGTCTTAGTACCATATTGATATTTTGGAGAGCTTAAAGGTTAAAATGGTGATAACACCATATTTGAGTGGTCTTAACATCATAATAGAGTGGTCACAATACCATATTAGAAAGTGGTTTCAGTATTAAAGAGTGGTCTTAGTACCATATTGGAGGTGTAAATCTCGAACGGTTTTCTACGGTGCAGTAGTTAACCGCACAGTTGTGGTGGACTTGTTTATCCTAGAGGCGGCGTGGTTGATAGTCTGCCTTGCACAATTTTCGGCAGTGCCGCAAAATGTCTTAAAGAGAGCGACCTGGTCGTGACTCAACCTAGTAACAACTTCGGTAGATAGTTCCTTTCAAAATAGAATTTGGAAATCCAAATACAACAATTTGGAAATCCAAAAACAACATTTTGGTTACTGAAAATAATGCAGCCTTGATTGATAATTTAAATTGAAAACGATAAAAGAATTTGAGATGACAGATCTTAGATTAATGTCTTATTTTATCGGAATGGAAATAAAACAAAGCAAGGATGAAGTTTTCATTTGTTAGAAACAATATGCAAAAGAAATTCTTAAGAAGTTTAAACTTGAAGAATGTAGAGAAATGACCACTCCAATGAAGTCAAAGGAGAATCTTTGCAAAGAAAACGGAACTGAAAAGATTGATCATTCATGTTTTAGAAGTTTGATTGGTTGCTATGTATCTCACATCTACCCGACTTGACATTTTGAATGCTGTAAGTATTTTGTCTAGATTTATGCATTGTGCTAGCGAAGTGCATCTCAAGGTTGCAAAAAAGGTGCTTAGATATGTCAAAGGTACATTTGATTTTGGCATTAAATTTACCAAGAGTAAAGAATTTAAGCTGATTGGTTTTTCAGACAGAATTAGGGAGGTTATATTGATGATATGAAAAGCACTTCAGGCTATTGTTTCACACTTGGTTTTGGTATTTTCTCTTAGAGCTCGAAAAAAAACAAGACATGGTGGCTATCTATTGGCGAACAAGAGTTTGCTGCTGCAATTGCTGCTGTAAATCAAGCTATGTGGCTGAGAAAGATGCTTAGAGACCTTCATCTTGAGCACAAAGAAGACACTAAGATATTTTTTTATAGTCAAGTTGCAATAGCTATTTCTCATAATCCAGTTTTTCTCTAAAAAACCAAGCATTTCAACATAGTTTTTCTAGGTCTTCCCCTATCTCTAGATAATTCTTAGTAATTTCTCGTTTAGTTTTTTTAGGTCTTCTCCTACCTCTAGTAATTTGACTCCCCTCCATCTAAGCTACCTCTCTTTACTACACAATTCACATATCGTCTCTCTACATGCCCAAACCACTTAAGTCTAATTTCTATTACACCAACTCTCTCTCTCTCTCTCTCTCTCTCTCTCTCTCTCTCTCTCTCTCTCTCTCTCTCTTCTTCTCGCTTCTCGTCTCTCTCTCTCTCTCTCTCTCTCTCTCTTCTCTCTCTCTCTCTCTCTCTCTCTCAATCTCTCGCTCTCTCTCTCTCTCTCTCGCTCATCTCATCTCTCTCTCTCTCTCTCTCTCTCTCTCTCTCTCTCTCTCTCTCTCTATAATGTTATCATTTCTAATTCTATTCGTCTATTCTTACCACACATCTAACGCAACATCTTCATCTCTGTTACACTTAACTTATGTTCATGTTGGATCTTTACCACCCAACACTTGACATCGTCAGTCTTACCGATGTTTGATAAAAAAATTCCTTCAACTTAAGTGGTGCTTTCACATCACATAAAACACTCGAGAAAATTTTAACATGCCAAAATCTGAGTATGTGTCATCATTGGAGTCAATTTTTTATGAACTGGCTGTTATTAAAGTGTCACTTGTTGTCGAGGTAAATTTCCCGTAGTTAACAAGAAGCATATCTACTAGTTAAAATAATGAGAAATGATATTTGTACAACTATTTTGTGACAACTTTCTCTCTCATACTCACATTATGTTTTTATTTTATCTCTCTAGTGTTTTGAACTTTGTGTCAATACCTACTTTTCTTTTTGAATTTATGGTTATCCCATAAGTTGTTGTACAAATGGTTGATCTTTGTGTCGATACCTACTCTTCTTTAACATAACATTAGTCTTGTTGGTTCACAGGAATATTTTTCACCAGTTGTAGTTTATTATGCCAGCACTCACGGGAAAAGCTTAACAACTTAATACTCATTAATCCGCCTGTACGTTTATTTTATTTTTAGTTATGAACACACAAATTTGAGTCAATTTAGTATATGTTTAAACAGGCATTTAGATTGTTACAATCAAGGTGAGCCATCATGTTTTCTGCGTGATTTTTCTAAACTCAACGTTCAACCAAACATACACTTACATTCGGTTGTTGAATAATGAATATAACGAAGTGTCATAAGTTGTTAATCTTCGATCGAATACAAATTATACATTTGATATCATCAATGAGAAAAAGATTCATAAATATTTAACAATTATCAACTTGAATTTATTTTTCTTGTATTATAAGTTAACAACCCAACATGCCAAGCTTCCACCAACGTTGTCTGTATTCAGCAATTTTCTGGTAGGTGAAATATTTTCACAGCCATAAAATAAAATGGTCATAAATATTATTCAAAGTTTAATACATACCCTAAAGATTCCATATAATGCGTTCCTCTAGTGAGTGATTAGGATCCATTGGTATGGTCAAATGTCAATAAGATGTTGCAGTTTAAATAAGAAAATGTTATCCCTTTAACCGTACAAGATGTGCATTTAGTTCTTCAATTTTAAAATGTATATATAAGATGGTTATGAATATCAAAATTTTACCATAAGTGAAAAGATTTTATTCAAAGATTGGTGAAATATATGGTGCAACAATGCATGTGAAAATGAAGCGTATAACCAACTCATTTGAAAATGAGCATCACATATTTGACGCATTTATCAATCGACAAGTGGGTGATTGCATAAATATGTAAATACCTGATTTTGGATTGGGAATGTTAATACAGTCAAAGAAAAAAGTGATACGATCAGTTTGACTATTTGAGTTTCCAATCAAGAGGCTAAACAATGCTTATATAAGCTAGTGCATAGTCATACATCAGTTACACAATAGCACGTCTAACAACTAACAAATAAAGTGTGCATAAAAAACCCCTTCTAGAATAAACTAGCAATTGTTGAGTGATTATTCTTTTAGCCTCTCTAAGATCTTATTAAGGAGTTTCTCAATTGCATTGCAACTTATTAATAATACACTTTTTTAATTGCTTTTTTCATGCATGGAAGCAAAAAAAAAAAAACAATTAATTTGATAAGCAAGGGACATTTGGAACAGTATTTCTAGCAGTTCCATGGGCATTTGTACAAAAAGAAGAAGCCTTCTTTCCTGATTGAGCAGAAACAATGTTGTTTTGATCCAATAAAATGTCAAAACAACCAGAGGAGCTACAATTTAATTGAATAGCTAAGTCGTTAGCAGAAGTTCCGGTAAATCCTCGAAATTTCACGGAACTCACCGACACATTTGCACCCTAATAATTTCAACACATAAATATTACATATAAAACCAGCCAACATAGTTGAAATGACAAGATATAATAATATGAATAATGTAGAATGAAATATTTTACCTTCTGACTAATACCATAATCCTGATCTATAATTATTGGGTTGTTAACATTAACAAGGATGATTTGCTCAAATGTAATATGTTTTGCATAACCTGATCCACCCTGAAAAAAATTGACGATCGAATTGGAACTAATATGATTTGCGATAATATTTTCAATCATTATAGCCTAAAGTTTCAATCATGCCAAATTGCCAATTACCAAAATTAACAATTCAAGGTGAGTCTTTATACATCAAAATCAATAAAGAAGAATATGAGAAGGGGTTGAAGAATGCAAGAAACACCTCCACGAATGTCTTGCATTGCAGGAAGGGGATAAACCAATGACCAGCGGCGAAGCTCA
This sequence comes from Medicago ruthenica, assembly GCA_018208015.1. Taxonomy (NCBI): domain Eukaryota; kingdom Viridiplantae; phylum Streptophyta; class Magnoliopsida; order Fabales; family Fabaceae; genus Medicago; species Medicago ruthenica. The sequence continues at coordinate 260,289 of WNNG01000465.1, forward strand.
TGTAACTAAGGGGTAGGTAGCTAATTTGGCTACCCCAAAAAGTATTTTGTATATGAGTAGGTTAGTATATTTTATGATTAGCTACCTCAATAATATATATTTAGTTACCACACACGAATTTATTTGTCAAAAATTAGTAAAAATAAGACAGTCAAAAGACACCTACTTGTTTGATAGATGTATTCTGTCTTATTTTGACACTTCTAATAGTTTAAACAACTACGAACAAAGTTTTATTAACATTAAAAATTGTCGAAACAACACTCAAAATATGTTTCATTTTATTTATTTATATTTGGCCCATCACAAAAGAATGGCTAGCTTCGCCGATGCCAATAACGGCGCGTGCCTTGTAGAAGAAGCTTTCCATTCTTTGGAAAGATATATGAAATTGGAAGCTAATCTCTCTAGGACTGGGTTTATTTGAGTTTCAGTTTTCATCGATTGATGAGATGCAAAGAGTGTGGTCCATCGGAACGTACAATTTGAAGCTTGGGCCTCTAACGTTTGTTGATCTAGCCGTCAGAATTTTAATCCGCATATGCAGGAGCAAACTCATGCCCAAGTCTGGATTAGATTGATGGACTTGACACATGAATATTGGTGTCCAAGAACGCTCTTTGAAATTGCCTCAGGTGTTTGTACACCCTTAACTCTTGATGAAGCTACCAAGAATCAAGTTTTTGGGGACTACACTTAGATCTTGGTGTATATTGACCTATGAAGCACATACATTTATCGGATCAGACGTGTCCTGGTGTCGGACACGACGTCGACACGACACGACACATATAATTACATTGAATTATGTGATTTTCTCAAACTATTAGCGGTGTCGGCGTGTCAGTGTCCGTGTCGTGTCCAGTGTCCGTGTTTGTATCTGTGCTTCATAGATATATTAACTTATCGAGAAAAGGTGTTTGATGAGATTTTGGTCGAATGGGATAGATACATATTCTATGTCGAGGTTCTTTGTGAAAAAATATCCCATGCTTTCCCTAAATGCAAAAACATTGGCAATTTGATTCATCAATGCATTAAAATTTATGATGAAGTTAAGGACCAATGGATAGACAAACCTAAAGATGATAAAGGTAAAACTCCACATCATATCAAAAAATTGAAGGTTAATGATCAGCCTAATCTGAGAGAGATGATAAAGGAAAGAAACCACAACAGTTCAGTCCGACTAAGGCTTGTGCAAGGAAAGATAGTGTTCAAATTACTGAATATGCCTTGCAGAACAAGCCATTATTGATCAAGGGTATTACTGTTGCATGCTTGGAATTTATTAATTGATTGTGTCTGCAACTATTTGTAGAGTGTAGAAATTCATAGTCAGCCTATTATCTTTCATGTGGAAGTATTGACAATAGAAATGTGGATATCTTGCTCCTTGGACCATCAGAAGCAATTGGATGGTATGCTCTTTACCAATAAAATTCTCTTGAAATGCACGCATACATTCAGAATAGGTATGAATGTGTGTTTAGGCTAGTCCATAATGGACATAGCGTTCAAGATATAGTTTGGTGAACTAATTTTCCTAATTTTTATTAGGAGTGAGTTTTTTTAAGATAGATTTGGTTTACCACGCTATCATTTTTGTTAATTGTTCTTTTTTTCTTTTTTCTTTCTATTTGGTTGGGTTTGTTATATTCCCATTAACTTTATTTTGTCTTTCTTTAATTTCAATAATATGAGATAGGTCTTACTTTCACTTATCAAGTTTATAAAAAAAAAACTTACAATAATATTTGTCTATACAATTATAATTAGTAAAGTATATGTGAAAAAACCATTACTTCTCGCGCATACATGATACATATATTAGGTAGTATTGAATATGTTTCTTAACAAAGATGACACTTTAAAATCCATATTTTTTTACGAAGTCTAAACATATTTAATCTTGTTAGATATACTCACAGGAATTGTCTTGATTCGTGCTCCATTTTGAGTTTCTCTGAATGTGCAATTCTGCACATGAATATCAGAAACTTTATCCTCAGATCCCTTTTTACCAAGGCTTCCAACACTGATTAATTTATAGGGTACACATTTTTATGAGAATCGTGAAAAAATATAAATACATGTACAATATGAAATTTAAAACTACAACACCCCAAAAGAAATTTGAGGAGGTCAAGAATTCAAACTTTGGCTACTAGTATATCATACTAACAATAAATATTTATCTATAAAAAATTATTTTAAGGTTATAAATAAGATTTTAATATTATTTTAGGTTTTTTTTTACTAATTATCAATTAGGATGTTTTTTTATTTTGACAATTATTATCAATTAGGATGTTAGTTGTCCAATCTTCATACATATGTGATCTTTTGATTAGAGCGAGTTGTTATCTTTCTAAAGTCACCATGAATCCAAATTCTTTTTTCCTAACATATATACAATGGAAATGTCATATATATGAAATTGAACTTTAGAGACACAATTTTATAAACCTTATTCCATGGCCAGGTCCACAAGTAATCCTTGTAGCATTGACAAAAGAGGAACCACCATTGACGGCAATACAATCATCCCCTGTTTATTAGAAACAACGAAACTCAAATTAAATTTATGCAAAATTTAAATATTTTAAGCGTAATAATCTTTGCTAAAAAATAATTTTTATCGTTCATTTAGACTGACGTTTAGTTCTATTTTATTTTTAAAAAATAAAAAATTTCTCTCCTTTTTCATAATAAATTATGTTTGACTCTCTTTTTCAAAATGCCGTAATTTTTTTAAGACAAAGTAAAAGTTTAAAATATCTTAAGATAACATAAACATGACGTACCAGATTTTATGTTGGAATCTTTTATCAAAATATTAGTGGATAAAGCAATGTCAAACCCATCAGTATTGGGGCTAGTACCAGGTGAATTAATAGATATATTAGAGAATGTTGCACCATTGCACATATTAACGGCTACATGAGAACGTGGGCTATTAGTGATATTGAGGTTACTAACATTGAGATCCTTGCAGGAATTAAACAACAAGACCTGTATCATCAAGAAAAATATTAATTTGGTGGTTCAATCACCTTTTTTTGGTGTGTGGATCAATTGTTTAAGATGATACATACCCCAGGTCGATCACAATTGCATTGCCACCAAGTCGAACCATCTCCATCGACTACTCCTTGACCATTGCCATCAATTGTGAGTCCGTTTACAGATTGCACGCTAATCCAATATGACTGACCTTTCCAATTTACCTTAGAAGGTGCAACTATTTTCCCTTTAAGCTGCAAAACAGATAGATGGCAAAAATACAAAACAAATACAGTTTCTTTAAACATTTTAAAAGCCGCAATTAAAAACACAATTAAAACTTATACATATAATTATAAGTTTTTAGATTTGAACCTGAAAGAAGGTATCCAACCTAATAATATAATATGGATATTGACTATTGAACTAGGTCTTAAAAGAGAATGTTAGATATACTAAATACCTGAATTAGAATTTTGTTGGTGCAAGGACCGCTAAAACTTAGTTTCGACACCATAAATGTTTTTCCTGCTGGTATAACCAGTGTTGGCATCTCTGCTGCTTTACACGCACTACTCCATGCCCTAGCAAATGCCTACAAGTCAACATATACATATAATTAAGAATATTTATTAAGGGGCAGTACACCATTATAGCCATATCTATAAAAACCATAATATTTTCATAAAGTGAGTTAAAAAATATTTTTTTGTCAAGTAGCGTAATGGTTAGAAATTCACCTTTTAAGGTGAATAAGTGGGATGTCAGGGGTTCAAACTTCGGCCTCTGTATATATTATGTAATGTCCCTACCAACTAAACTAAGTTCACGGAAACAAATTGTGCAAGAAGAAACCATAATATTCTCATAAAGTGCAAGAAGAGAAAAATTCAAATAATTAAAATGGCACAACTAGTTTCCGTGAACTTAGTTTATTTGGTAGGGACATTGCATAATATAGGCAAAAGTCCGAGTTTGAACTCCAAACACCCCACTTATTCACCTTAAAAATGTGGGGTTTTTTAGCCACTATGCTAGTTGACAATAAAAATGAGACAACTTTATTGATTCGTTCATGACTCCAAAAATCTTAGGACAAACATTGCATTCAATAAACCTATCAAAACCATAAACTTTTCATAAAGATACTGAATTTAAAGATTAAATAATAGAAGAGAAAAGTTTATCATAAAAATTATAGATATTAATTAAAATTATGAAGAAAAAAAAGTCTATAAAAACATATACCGACGAATCATCAGTTTTGCCATCACCACGCGCGCCATATTGCATCACATTATAAATAGCATTTTTAGTTCCAACATTCAATCTCGTGCATAGACAAGGTAAAATAAAACCAAAAATCAAAGCAAAAGTGATGAACCCTTGCATGTTGATTAGATAAGTGAAATTAAAAGAGAGAAAGATTTCGTGTTGCTATGATGGTTTGTGAAGAGTAGTGTGGGGTTTAAATAAAAAATTACATGGAAGATGTTTTATTAGGAATATAAGGGGACTAGGGTTAAAATATCAGTAAAAGGGCAAATACTTTTTTTTTCTGACCGTGTAAACGAGCAAATACTTTAAATATATGTCCTAGTGACAAAAGCACTAAATATTTGAATTATTATTATTTGGAAAATTTTTCAATAAGAAACAAGACCCATAGTTTATCTTCAAAAAAAAAAAGACCCATAATTTATTTCCCATTATTACATGTATGTAATATTCCGTTTCTATCTTCTTTTTTTATAAAATATTCCGTTTCATATTTACTTTTATATTTTCTTTTTCTCGAGGGGATTTGCTTCTATATTTTCTATTCAGTCAATATACCCTAAGATATAGAAAAACATTTTTTGTTCAAGAGAGATATTAATATGAAATTTAAGTGTTTAAGTTTTCCAAAAAAAAAAACATGTGTCAGACATTCGATTTTTTACTCTCGCTTTTAGAAAAAAATCCGGTTGAAAGGAGAGAAATCACATTATATGCCCCACAGATTTTTCGATGAAGATTAATCACTATTATACGACGGTGAAAACTTAGTATCAATATCATGGTATCTAAAAATAAAACCAACCTATCATAGCTTATTGTTGGGGTCATAAAAGAAAGAGTTTAGTCACTGCAGATAGCCAGACTTTTATTCTAGCAACGAGCAATGTGCAAACTATGAAAATTAATATAAAATTTTAAAATTTTCTAAAACATTAATTATGTTAAAAATTTATTAAGATTTTTTGAAAGGATAAATTCATTAAGATTAAAAACATCTCTTCAACATGTTACGATTTTTTTTTTGTGTCAACTCTCCTATTATTAGAAAAATGAGACCCAATAAATCAGAATTCGGCTGGGAGGCAAATAATTTACAAAATAATCTTATTTGAATTTACACTAATTAAACTTTTCAGCAAACTTCTACTAACAATATATAAAAGTCGAATTACAGCAAAATTTCATATTCGTCCTTATTAAAACTCATGATCTCCTTAATTTTATGTGCATGATGGTCATTATGCAAAATTTAATTTATTTGTTTTTTAAAAATTAATTACGGATAATGCTTATCACAAGTGTAACCAATTTCCACGGATAACTATGAAACTAATTTATTTGTTTTTTTTAAATTAATTACGGATAATGTTCATATCTACTAACATCCACTAACAATATATAAAAATCAAAACACAACATATAAGCATATAAAATCCTGAACGAGTGCGGTTTAAATATTTAACGGTGTTTTAAATATAACATAAAAATATATTTAATAGACACACTATATTAATGTTGATTTTTTGAAAATAGTCATGAGTTTCTAAAATTTTATCACATTGACTTTCTCATATCTATATAAAAATTTGTTTCTGCATATAATTTAAAATCTGCAACGGGAGCGGTGCAAACATTGAAACATATAAGCATGTAAAATCCTGAACGAATGCGGTTTAAATATTTAACGGTGTTTTACATAGAACATAAAATATATTTAATAGACACACTATATTAATGTTGATATTTTGAAAATAATCATGAGTTTTCAAAATTTTATCATATCGACTTTCTCACATATGTATATAAAAAATTGTTTTTGCAGATATAAACATTTAAAATCTGCAACGAGGCGGTGCAAACATTGAACAGTGTTTTGCATACAAAATAAAATTTATTTTATAGACACACTACATTAATGTTGATATTTTGAAAATAGTCATGAGTTTTCAAAATTTTATCATATCGACTTTCTCATATATGTATATAAAAATTTGTTTCTGCAAATATAAATATTTAATATCTGCAACGAGAGCGGTGTAAACATTGAACAATGTTTTGCATATAAAATAAAATTTAATCAATAGAAACACGACATTAATGTTGATATTTTGAAAATAGTCACGAGTTTTCAAAATTTTATCATATCGACTATCACATATCGATACATACAAATTTTATTCTACATATATAAGCATATAAATTCCTCAACGAGTGCGATTTAAATATTTAACGGTGTTTTAAATACAAAAAAAAATTATTTAATAGACACACTACATTAATGTTGATATTTTGAAAATAGTCATGTGTTTCCAAAATTTTATCATATCGATTTTCTCATACATGTATATAAAAATTTGTTTATTTAGATATAAATACATAAAATCTGCAACAGGTGCGGTGCAAATATTGAACAATGTTTTTGCATATAAAATAAAAAATTATTTTATAGAAACACTACATTAATTTTGATTTTGAAAATAGTCATTAGTTTTTAAAATTTTATCATATCGACTTTCTCATATATGTATATAAAAATTTGTTTATGCAGATATAAATACATAAAATTTGCAACGCGTACGGTGTAAACATTGAATAATCTTTTGCATATAAAATTAAAAGTTATTTAATAGAAACACTACATTAATTTTGATTTTGAAAATAGTCACAAGTTTTCAAAATTTTATGTGCATAAAAATTTGATTTCACTTATATAAGCAAATAAAATCCATAACTGGTGTGACTCAACTATTTAACAAAATTTTGTTTATATAAGAGAAAAAAATTAATAGAAACATTACATTATTAATCATAATTTTCATTTAATATCTATAAACATTCTACAATATTAACAATATAATTATTTTTTATATAATTATCATAATGTTACGTGACCCTTGCGATAGCACGGGTCTTTTACTAGTTTCAATTTAGTAGTCGGTCAGGCAAACACTTATTTCTTACCTTTTTTTTTTTGACAAATTCTTACCTCTGCTATAAAGTATAGTATTGACTGTATTGATGAATGAAAAATATCTTTCCATAGTCAAGACTTATATTTTTCAACATATGTTTAAAAAATATAATTGCTTGAAAAATTATTGTAAAAAAGTTAATGAAAAATGTCTTTCTAATTTCCATCGTCGAAATATAGACTTATTTATGTTTAAAAAAAGGCATAAATAACAGTTTGGACCCTTAACTTATTCAAAAGTTCAATTTGGTCCCTTAACTTTAAAATAGATAAATTTGGTCCTTAACTTATTTTAAAAATGGCTTAATTGAATCATCGGTCTTTTAACTTAATTCTTTGTTTCAAAGTGGTCTCATAACTATAAAACGTCTCAATTTGGTCATTTATCTATTCTGCCGTTATTCATTTTGGTCTTCACCGTTAGTTTTTAATGTCTAATATTCCTGATATAACAATGAACCCTAAACCCTAAACCATTGTATGTAACAGTGAACCACCAACACCTAATTTTTTGTTTTTCTTCATCTTCTTTCTTCATATTATTCTTCATCTTCATATCATTTTTCATCAGAAAAATTAAACATCCAAAAAATCGAAAACTAAAAACTCAAATTATGTTTTTAAAAACTCAATCTTCATTTTTTTCTTCTCTCAAAGACCCATAAATTCATCAAATTTTGCCCAACAACATATAAATGTTTTCGTATCTGAGTTGCATCACTTTCTCTCCATTTATATCCATTTTAATCCAGAAATTTGCAACCAACAAACCCAAACACATAGCCTGCAGAGCCAAACCTACCTCAACCCAGATAACATTTTTGTCTTTGAAAAAAAAAATCGATTTAGCCATCATTTTCCCATCAAGTTCAGAATAGAATCCAAGTTCAAAATTTCATCAACACCATCCGAGTTCAAAATTGAATCTGACGAAGGTGATGGTTGAGAAGCATCCACCACAATTTTCAATTTAACCTATTACAATTTATAGAACACATGTTTCCTCACATTTGTCACTTAGCAATTTTCCGCTGTTATTCACACAAGGAAAGCAGAATCACACAAGTTAAACATAAACTTACAGCTCATTGAAGCATGAGTAGATGGCAGTCAAAGTTGAGGATTGTCAATTACTTCCATCCAATAACTGTGAGAAATTGAGAAAAAAAAATCAATGATGACATTGTTCCTTTATAGTTAGAAAGATACAGACTTATGTCAAATTATACTTTTGGAAGGAAACAAAAAAATCAAGTCTTATTAAGCAACGGATTGTATGGAACCCTTGAGAACTTGAATTGAGAGCATGGGAGTCTCAAGAAATGAATTTGACAATATTATGGTCTTCGTGAGAAGAAGAAATGAAGATTGAGTTTTAATATTCGGGATTTTTTATTTTTTGGATGAAGGTGACGAAAGATGTTAATGAAAATAAAGAAGATAGAGGGAAGAAGATGAAGAAAAACAAAAAAAAAAAAAAATTGGGTGTTGGTTGTTCATTGGAAGATGAAATAGACCTGTATGATCCAACGGTCTCCTTTTTGAAAAAAATATCAAATGGTTAAAATTAAAAAATTTAATAAGGTCTATGGTGGACCACTTATATGTTGGTCCACCTAAGATATTTAGAGTTAAAAACTAACGGTGTGGACCAAAATGATTAATGGCAGACTAGATAAGGGACCAAATTGAGACATTTTTATAGTTATAGGACTACTTTGAAAAAAAGAATTAAGTTAAGGGACTGGTGGTTCAATTAAGCCTTTAAAAATTCATTTTTAGCCCTTAACTTTAAAACAGACCAATTTAGTCCTTTAATTTTTGTAAGTTAGTCCAACTTGGTCCCTTAACTTACAAAAATATATTATCATATCCAATTCTTGAGGGATCAAGTTGCATTAACTTACACAAGTAAATGGACCAAATTGCATTAACTTACATAAATTAAAAGATCAAATTGACTTGTTTTAAAGTTAAGGGAAAATTGGACTTTTAAAATAAGTTAAGAGACCAAATTAACAAATTTTAAAGTTAAGGGACCAACCTGGACTTTTAAAATAAGTTAAATGACCAGAGTAATATTTAAGCCTTACAAAATCATATTTAATGAAAAAAAATATTTTGAAATTTAGAAAACTATTATAAAAAATCTTTAGAGCATTAGAGTCATATAGATATTGCCACTTTCATGAGTGGTCACTTGATTGAAATACCACTCTTCAACCTTGTCTTACTCCCCAAGTTTTCATCAGCCCCCGACTTGATCAAGTCAGTTTCTCCTCCCCCAAGTTTAGCTTGACTTATTCCCCAAGTCTTGCTGATTTTGGTTACAAAGTTCCTCTATAAACAAAGGATTCTGTCTAACTCACAAAACACACACACACACAAGACTTCTTCCCCATTCTTTCCTATCTCTTCGAAATTAAGAGAGTTCTTAAGACCATAGATCTTTTTGAGATATAATGTATCTTCAGAATTAAGAATGGTTTTAAGAGTATGATCATTTCGATAATTTATGTCTCTTCAGAATTAGGAGTACTTTTAAGATTTTAGTCCCTTCATGGCATAACGTCCCTTTGGAATTAAGAATGATCTTAAGAACATAATACCTTTTGATAATTTCTGTCATTGGAGAAGCTAGAGATTTGAATGGTGGTAGCGGTCACAACACCATATTCAAGTGGTTTCGGTGTTAAATTTGAGTGGTCTGGGTACAATATTGAAGATGTATTTTTAGAACGGATCCTATAGGGTAGTATGACTCTAAGACAATTGTAGATAATGTGGTTTATCTTATAGACGTCGTGGTTGATAGACTGCTTGCACAATGTTGGACAGTGTCACAAAACGTCTTAGAGAGAGACTTGATCGTGACTCAACTCAATAATAACTTCGGTTGCTAAAAATTCTTTTTTCAAAATAGATTTTAGAAATCGAAAAACAACAATTTGTATCTTAGTTGTTCAAAATAAAATGATGCATCCTTAATTATGTATAAACCAAAAATATCATTACTCACCAAAATAAATGAAGAAAGAAATGGGACTAAGTGATCCAACCCTCTCCAGCGTTATTTATGAACAATGGTGTTGGGGTTTTGTAGATTGGCTACATTTTGCAAAAACATCTACTAGCCAGATGCTGGGACAGATGCGGTAGCATATGGAACAGCATTATGTGACTTGTGGTTTTCGCGCCAGCTAGCGCTTTATATTTGTGTACGCAATCTTCCAAAGATTTGCCTGAAGATTTATTTTCCTCTAGCTTGCTGATCAAGGCGCGTGTATCTGATTGAAGATTTGCTTGAAGTTTTATTTTGCCTTGCTATTTGTTCCACAAGATATTGTTCTATATTTGGAAGCTTTTTATTATTTCTAGAAGATTGTTTCAGCTGGACCGGACAATGTCCATGCTCTGTGTTGAAGCCCAAACCCGTGCTATCTCAGTGCTATATATTTGTGAAGACAAACCCTAGTTGGTAACTAAAAACCGTGTGTGTTAGCAAAGCGTGTGTTTAAGGTTTTTAGGGTTTCTTTTGTTAATTGTGAGCCTTGCTTGTATCTCCCTGATTCAAGCTAAGGACTGAGTTTGTTTGAGTTGTAATTGTAAGCTGCTCCTAAGCTTTTAAGTACGGAGTGAACATGTGTTATTAGAGTGTGTCTCTCTTGGTGTGTTTTGCGTAGTTGATTACAATTTTGATTGTGTTGTTGATAGGAATTGAGACGGGGTCTCATATCTAGGAGTTCCTAGATAGAGTTGCCACTGGTAGGGTCTGGGTGCAAAGTCAAGTAGTGTGTCTGCGTTGGTCTTTTCACTAGAACTATAATAGTGGAATCATTCCTGGATTGGTATCCCCCAGAGTAGGAGAGTTGCTCCGAACTGGGTTAACAAACTCACTGTGTACTTTTTATTTCCGCTGTGTTCCTTTTAATTTGTGCTTTGTTACGCTGCGTTATTTTAATTGTAGTTCTGAGTAGGCAGGTGCTCGGACAGTTGTGCCAACATTGTGCACAGCATCTGTCAGTCAGGTTGCCAGGAATTTCAATTGGCATCAGAGCAGGCACCCTGTTCTGTGTGGGTGAGCTCCAGGGAAAGAATTTTCTGGCTTAATGGATAAAGAAGGAGGACTGGTGAACAGACCACCCTTGTTGGATGGGTCGAACTATGACATTTGGAAATCACGCATGACAGCATTCTTGAAATCTCTAGACAGCAGAGCTTGGAAGGCTGTGATCAAGGCATGGGTCCCTCCTAAAATAAAAGATGCGAATAATGTTGATACTGATGAGTTGAAACCAGAAGAGGAGTGGTCTACAGCAGAAGACACTGCAGCTATTGGAAACTCTAAAGCCCTGAATGCTTTGTTTAATGGTGTAGACAAGAACATGTTCAGGTTGATTAAACAATGTACTATTGCTAAGGAAGCTTGGGATATCCTAAGAACAGCTCATGAAGGTACTCAAAAGGTCAAGAAGTCAAGGCTACAACTGCTAACAACACAGTTTGAGAATTTGAGAATGAAGGAAGGAGAGAGTGTTCATGACTTTCACATGAATGTGCTAGAATATGCTAACACATTTGAATCCTTGGGGGAAAAGATATCCGATGAAAAACTGGTAAGCAAAATTCTCAGGTCCCTGCCTAAGAAATTTGATATGAAAGTATGTGCTATTGAGGAGGCCCAAGATATTGGAAATATGAAAGTTGATGAGTTGATTGGATCTCTTCAAACTTTTGAATTAAAGGCTAATGAAAGATCTGAAAAGAAAGACAAGAACATTGCTTTCATCTCCAACACTGATGAAGATGATGTGGAGAGTAATTTAGATACTGATGAGAGCATCTCTGAAGCTATTGTGTTGTTGGGCAAACAATTTAATAAAGTTGTGAAGAGGATGGACAGACGCCCTAGGACAAATGCTCCGGACAACAGTCGCAGCATCTATAAAAATGTCAACAATCAGAGGAAACCTAGAACTGATGACAAAATCAATCAAAGCAAAGGGGTGCAATGCCATGAATGCGAAGGATTTGGTCACATCAGAACTGAGTGTGCAACTTATCTGAAGAAACAAAAGAAGGTGATGACTGTGTCTTGGACTGATGAGGATGAATCAGAAGAAGAACCTGAAACTGCAAAACATGTGAATGCCTTGACTGGAGTGTGCACATCTGACAATGAATCTAGTGATGAAGAGGTAACATATGATGAATTGGCTGATTCCTACAAGGAGCTATATCTCAAAAGTGAGGAAGTTTGTAGAACTTTAGAAAAACAAAAGAGGACCATTGCTCTCTTGCAAGCTGAGAAAGACAAACTTCTGAAAATAAACTCAGATCTCAATGATGAGGTTATCTTACTTTCTTCCAAGATTGACAATATGAACAAGCAACTGCGGATGATGAACAAAGGTACTGATGCTTTAGACGAAATTCTGGAAATAGGACAGAAACCTGAAGATTCTAAAGGGATTGGGTTTGACTACAGATCCTTGCCTCAGCAGGAACAACTACCAGTGAGACAGTTTGTGCCATCTGCTAGTACTTATGATCATATTATGTCAAGACAGATGCCCCAGCATCAGGTGAGACAACAGACATCTGGATATAGGCCCAGATCAAAAGGAAGGAATTATGGTTGGGTATGTCACTACTGTGGAAGAAAAGGTCATATCAGACCTTTCTGTTTCAAATTATATGGTTACCCAGACAGGACCTATTCACCAAAACCTGATCCCACAGTAAAGATCACCAAGAAGCAGTGGAAGCAAAAAAAATGATAATTTCACAAGCAACACTGTGGATCCTAGAAAAATAGAACCAGAAGCTGATGAGATTGCTCAAATTGCTCATACATCTCTGAGAGTGTCATCCAGAAATGATTGGTACTTTGACAGTGGATGTTCCAGACATATGACTGGTGATAACAATTACTTAACTGATGTTAAGCCTTATGCTACAAGTTTTGTGACTTTTGGGGATGGAGCCAAAGGAGAAATAAAGGGTGTTGGAAATCTTGTGGAAGAGGGCCTACCCAAACTTGACAAGGTGCTTCTTGTGAAAGGATTAACTGCCAACTTAATTAGTATTAGTCAACTGTGCGATCTAGGAATGAAGGTCAACTTTACAAAGAGTGAATGCTTAGTTGCCAACAGTGAAGGGGACATCCTGATGAAAGGTGTTAGATCAAAGGACAATTGCTACTTGTGGGTCTCTCAAGATAAAGCAAAGTTATCTACTTGTCTAATAACCAAAGAAGATGAAGTTAAGCTATGGCACCAAAAGCTTGGACATCTGAATCTCAGAAGCATGAAGAAAGCTATTGCTGAAGGAGCCATCAGAGGTCTACCAAAACTCCAAATTCAGGAAGGAAGTATATGTGGAGAATGCCAGATAGGAAAACAGACCAAGATGCCTCACCAGAAGCTGCAACATCTGTCCACATCCAGAGTTCTTGAGCTATTGCACATGGACTTAATGGGACCTATGCAAGTCGAAAGCTTAGGTGGTAAGAAGTATGCATTTGTTGTTGTTGATGATTTTTCCAGATATACCTGGATAAATTTCATTAAGGAGAAATCAGACACTTTTGAAAAATTCAAGGATCTTTGCTTACAACTTCAGAGAGAAAAGGATTGTGGAATTGTTAGAATCAGAAGTGACCATGGGAAGGAGTTTGAGAATGGTAAGTTCTCTGATTTCTGTATTTCTGAAGGAATATTTCATGAGTTCTCTGCACCCATTACTCCCCAACAAAATGGGATAGTTGAGAGAAAGAACAGAACTTTGCAAGAATCTGCCAGGGTTATGCTACATGCAAAGAAGCTGCCATTTTTCTTTTGGGCTGAAGCCATGAACACAGCCTGCTATATTCATAATAGAGTGACTTTGAGAAAAGGTACATCTACAACCTTGTACGAGCTATGGAAGGACAGGAAGCCAACAGTGAAGCACTTTCATGTGTTTGGTAGTAAGTGCTATATTTTAGCTGACAGGGAACCAAGAAGAAAGATGGATGCTAAAAGTGAAGAGGGAATTTTTCTAGGCTATTCAACAAACAGCAGAGCCTATAGAGTATACAACTCCAGAACCAAGACAGTGAGGGAATCTATAAATGTTGTTGTAGATGATGAAGGTAATAATGTTGTGCCAGATGATGCGACGATTGCCTCAGCATCTGACCTACAGGAAGAGAAGAAAGAAGATGAAGCAAGTAGTAAGGGAGATTCTGAAGTAACTGGTCCAGAGAAGACTGCTCCCAACAAAGGACCATCTATTAGAGTTCAGAAAAACCATCCCATAGATCAAGTCATTGGCGATCCTAACCAAGGGATTACAACTAGAAGGAACTATGATGAGGTATCAAATTCTTGCTTTATATCTAAATTTGAGCCAAAGAATGTTAAGGAAGCTCTAACTGATGAGTTCTGGATAAATGCTATGCAAGAAGAATTAACTCAGTTCAAGAGAAGTAATGTGTGGGACTTAGTTCCTAGACCAGATAATGTGAATGTCATAGGTACTGTGCGCACCTCGTTTTTTTCCATCGGGAAAAAGACGCGCAAATCCTCCGAGGTCGTTCGCAAACGCTCGGAGGGTGCCTTTGTGAAGCCGCCACCAAAGTTTTTGTGTAAAGGGAACGTTGATAAACCCTTAAGTTTTTTTTTTTGTTGTAAAGGGAAACGATAATAAAACCCTTTGGACGATGAGGATAAGGATTTGGTCATCGCAACCATTGTCGGGTTCGAGAGTCGATTACGCAAGGGGAAGGTATTAGCACCCCTCACGTCCGTTGTACTCAACGGGAACCTTCTATTTGGTTTAAAGCTTGAATTGTTTTTTTAATACTTTGCGCGCATGTTCATTTATGTTAAAAATACAATAAAGGGGGGAAAGAGATAAAAACAAACGAAAGAAAGAAAAAAAAGTTTTTATTATTGCGCTTGACAAGATGTCGATCTTGCTCCTACGTATCTCCCGGTAGTCGGAGAATTCAAAGCGTACGTAGTTCTTTGGTAGAAAAACGTACATGTGTTGGTTGATTTTAAATGGACGATGTTTTAACCGAATTCTTGCGATTAGAACGTAGCTTGTATGCTCGCACTTGGAGACTTATTAAGCGTTTGTTCGTGAATCACATTAGAATTGCTAAAAGGTACGTCCGTTAGAGTAAAGGGTTGAATTGGTCGCTATGGGACCAAGGGAGGTGCAATGGACTCAAACGAGTCAAACATTGACCGAGTGGACTCAAACGAGTCGGGCGATTGTTCTATTGATCCACTGAGATCAAGAACGGGTACAATGGACTCGGACGAGTCGAACATTGACCGAGTGGACTCAAACGAGTCGAGGGGTTGAGTCTAATGGCCAACGGGGGACCAAAAGGTTTGGATTGACCACAAGGGGCCAAGATTTGGTTTGGTTAGGGTTGTATATTGAAAAAGGGGGAATGACGATTGTCCGAGCGACGAGACATACGTCACGCATTCGTACAATCGGGGCGATGGAGAGACATACGTCACACCATCCCTTTTTCATTCATATTTTTGGGTTGAATCCTTTAGAAATCCCAAGGTGTGTCAAAACATTTGGTTTGAAAACCCAAAATGAGATGGTTTAGCAAATTTGCTAGAAAACGCACAAGTTCGGCTCGTTTTGCGAACGGTTTTGAAAAGCGAACAAAATTGGTGTATGTTCATTGCTTGAGTTTTGAGAATCATGAACAATATTTATTGTTCAAGTTTTGATTGGAATGATGAACATAACTTGTTTGTTCATGTGGTTTTGAAAGTTTGAGAACATAACTTGTTTTGCAAGTTATCCACATAATGGTCATACGAACTTGTGATTTTGCCAAAATTATGCAAAAACCTTGTTATGGTTTGAAGAACATGGGTTTAAAAACTCTTAGGTTCTGGGCTCTGGGGCTAGAACCTCAAAATTGGTCATTTTGACACAAAAACTCAGGTTCTGAGTTCTGTCATGGTCGCACTGCGACCATGACTTCGCACTGCGAAGCATGCGAAATTTTGGGTTCAGAAGCTGTTTCTGAACTTTTGTTCAGAAACAACTTCTGAACACACTCAGGACCTTATAGGTGGGTGAAAAACTTTGAGTTTTTGGGGTGAAAAAGGTTGGACAAACCAGTTTTGATGTTTTGAAAACCTTGGGATTTCTTTGAAATTCAAAAGGGGTTTTTTGGAATCAAATGGTTTTGAACCAAAATAGCTATGCAAACACAATTGTAAATGCAAGATAAGTGCTTAGAAACTTACAGAACTCCTTAGCAAAGCTCCAGCTGCACTTGGCTTGATTTGGTTGAAGGCTTTCACAAAGGTTTTGAAGATTTGTGATGAACTTGAACTTTTGTAAGCTTTGTGTTGGATGGATTGTTTCTGGTTATTTTGTGGAGTTTTGTAGGCTAAAATGAGTAGAGTTTCTGCTCTTGAAAATGCTGTGTTAACTGTGTTTGTATCCTTGGGCATTGCCTTCTATTTATAGGCCAAAACCAAATCTTTGTCATCATTACACAATCCCAAAATTCAGCTGATTTGTGGCCAAGATTAAGCTGAATCCCTTTGCATTAAATGCCAATGGATAGAGGCAACCCTGCCTTGTACCAAGGGGCAAGATCCAGCTTGATTTCAGCCACAAATTCAACTAATTCTAGAAGGTAATGATGAAGAACAAAGCTGATTTGCAATTGGCTAATGCTTGGGGATCAATCCTTGCAATCTCAATGGTTGATCAATGAAAACGTGCACTGTAATGTGCAGAGATTGAGGGATGAAAAGGCTACTTATGGCTGGTGTGAGAGGGTGAAAAGCTGCTGCAAAACAGAGTAGGCAATCATGGTTTTTCAAGTGAAAAAACCCAGCTGGTTTGACTGGTTTTAGGGGAAGCAAGCAGGAGGAAAGTCCTCAAGCAGGTGGTTGGCAACCTTGTGGTGGTTATCAGGTCACATGGGAGGGACTAGAGCTGCCCAAGGGCAAGCCCACTTGCTTGTCACATGCTAGGTTGGAAGAAAAAGCTTCCAACCTTGGCATTAATGGCAAGTCCTTCAACTCTGGCTTTGCTTGGCCCAATTAGCCATGAATGCTACTTAAAATAAATATGGAAATGATATGCAACAAATTCTGGAATTAAATCCAAGAAACCAAAAATCTGCAGAAAAATCGCAGACTTCGCAGTGCGAAGTCCTCATTTTTGAAATGTTGACTTTTCTGTTGACTTTTGACTTTTTTCCCCTCTTTGATTTTTTTTGATTTTTTTGTTTTAAAATGCGTAGGACAAAATTAGGGTACTACAGCTGCCCCTACTTAATTGTGTCTTCGCATAGAGTGCGTGAGTGCCGAGGGCATCTCATGGACTCTTTGCGAAGATCAATTAAGTAAAAAGAAGGACCCGAATTTTGTCCTTCGCGAAATGCAAATGCAATGGTTGGTAAAGGTTGATCGTATCCAGCCGCTAACACTGGAGGTAGATCCACTGGGGGATGAAGGTAATCTTATCTAGGCACTGCTTCTAGAGGTCGATTCCTGAGAATGGCGATTTACTCTAGGATGTCACTAGAGGTGGAACGTTGAGGTAGGTGATCTTATCTAGGTACTGCTTCTAGAGGTCGATACCTAAGATGGAGGTTTACTCTAGGTACTGCTTCTAGAGGTGGATACCTAAGCTAGGTGATCTTATTCAGGTACTGCTTCTGAATGTCGATACACTGGGGGAGGTGATCTACTCTAGGTACTGCTTCTAGAGATCGATACCTAAACTAGGTGATCTTATTCAGGCACTGCTTCTGAATGTCGATTCCTAACGAGCTGCGGTCTTACCCTAAATAGGTGCCCCTGGTTGAATGTTGATGGATGTTGGTGAATATGTGATACTCACTGGAGAATCCTTGTTGAGGATGCATGATTTATGAAATGAAACGCATGTGTATGAATGGTTTTAAATATGCATGCATGAATAAAATAATGTTGGTTGGGTGCCGAGCAGAGTCGGTCTTGGTTGTGGTTGTGTTCATGACAGTTGGGCTTTCTCTTTTTGTTTTTTTGGTTGGTCGGTTTGGAAGGACGAGGTCCTTTGCCTACATACCCAAATGGGATCAAAACCGGTGTAGTTCGAGCCTAAGCCCGAAAATTTGTGTGGGTTTGCCAATAATGATTGGACTTTTGTTTGGGGTTGAGACTCCCTGGGGAGTATCAATGAGGTTTGGCTCATGGGGATAAAGGATCATTTTGGAAGCATGATCGATATCCAGCCTTTGTTGGTGTTTGGATGCTCTAGGGTGTTTACTGGGGAATTTTGCTCCTCTTGACCCTTGGGGTTCTTGTGCTCCGCGTGCCGCGAGCTACACACTTGCCTTTGCTAAGGAGCATAAGTCCTTTGGTGCAATATTTTGGTGGGAATTACCGCAATTCTTTCAGAATTCACGAAGATTCAAAATAAAGCAAAGTTTGTTTGTTTTTTCTCTTCTTTGGAAGAAAATTCTTTTGTTTATTTCCCATGTTTTAAAGCATTTTCATCATGAATAAAACAAAATTTTATGCGCTACTGAGAACATAAAATAACAAAAGGAAATTTATTCAATGCAGATTTGACCTCTTGAATGGGTAAAAATACACAAAGTGAGATATAGAAAAAGGCAAGAAAAAGCAAAAAAGAAAATGTTGGTTTTGGCACAACACATGCTATTTCCTTATGACTTCGAGATTTTCGTTTGGTGGAAGATGCTGACGAGACCGATTCCTCTCCTCTTGAATCTTGTCCGGATCTTGGATGCTGCAGTCATTGCCTTTCTTTTTTGTTACCCCCTAACTTTTGCCTGGATCGCTCTTTCGAGTTTTTCAATCCACCGGGGTGTATTTCCTTTTTTGATGTCCTTAATTTTTGCCTAGACCGCCTTTTCAGGTTTTCAATCTAGCAGGACGCTCTCTATTGCCTAAACCGCCCTTTCAGGTTATCGATTTAGCGAGCTTTTTTCTCTCTTTTTTTCTTTAGGCATAATACCTCTTGACTGCATCGGAGTTTATTGATAGTGGGAACTCTTCTCCGTCCATAGTGGTGATGATCAGGGCTCCGCCTGAGAAAGCTTTCTTTACCACGTACGGCCCATCATAGCTGGGAGTCCACTTCCCTCGGGGATCTTTGTGGATAGGTAATATCTTCTTGAGCACTAGGTCTCCTTCTTTGAATTCTCGAGGACGGACCTTCTTGTCGAATGCTCTCTTGAGCCTCCTTTGATAGAGTTGGCCATGACATATTGCCGACAGACGCTTCTCCTCTATGAGATTCAGTTGATCGAACCTTGTTTGGACCCATTCAGCTTCTTCTAGCTTGGTTTCCATCAAGACCCTTAGCGAAGGAATCTCCACCTCTACGGGGAGAACAGCTTCCATTCCGTATACTAAGGAGAAGGGGGTTGCCCCAGTTGAAGTGCGAATGGCTGTTCTGTAGCCATGTAGCGCAAAGGGAAGCATCTCATGCCAATCCTTATATGTTGTCACCATCTTTTGGATGATCTTCTTTATGTTCTTATTGGCTGCTTCTACCGCACCGTTCATCTTTGGTCGGTAAGGGGAGGAATTATGGTGCTCAATCTTGAAATCTTTGCACAACTCCTTCATTGTCTTGTTGTTTAGGTTTGCCCCGTTATCGGTGATGATTTTGTGGGGAGTACCATAACGGCAAATGATTTCCTTCTTGATAAATCGGGCTACCACTTGTTTGGTTACGTTTGCATACGAAGCTGCTTCTACCCATTTGGTGAAGTAGTCGATGGCAACGAGGATGAAGCGATGTCCATTTGACGCTTTGGGCTCGATCATTCCAATCATGTCTATGCCCCACATAGAGAATGGCCAAGGTGAAGTCATGACGTTCAGTGGAGTTGGCGGTACATGCACTTTGTCGGCGTAAATCTGGCACTTGTGACAAGTCTTGGCATAGTGGAAAAAATCAGCTTCCATGGTTAACCAATAGTAGCCCGCCCTTAGGATTTTCTTTGCCATTGCATGCCCATTAGCATGGGTTCCAAAAGATCCCTCGTGGATTTCTTTGATGAGCATGTCCGCTTCATGTTTATCCACACATCTGAGCAGGACCATGTCATAATTTCTTTTGTAGAGGGTATTTCCACTGAGGAAGAATTGAGATGCTAATCTTCTGAGGGTCCTCTTGTTGGTGTGCGAGATACTTTCTGGATACTCCTGCTCTTCGAGGTATCGCTTGATGTCGTAGAACCAAGGTTTGTTGTCAAGTCCCTCTTCGACTGATGCACATACAACTGGTTTGTCTCTACGATCCATCCTTATGATTGGTGCTTCGTTGTAGGAATTTACTTGGTACATTGATGATAATGTAGCCAAAGCGTCTGCTACCTGATTTTCTTCTCGAGGTATGTGGTGGAAATTGATTTTATCAAAATGCTTGATCAATTCTACAACCCGGGCTTGGTAGGGAATTAAATTGGGATGTCTCGTTTCCCATTCTCCTTTGACCTGATAGATGACTAAGGCTGAGTCACCGTATACTTCAAGGTTTTTGATCCTTAGATCAATTGCTGCTTCGAGGCCTAGGATACATGCTTCATATTCTGCCATGTTATTGGTGCAGTCAAAGCATAACCTTGCTGTGAAGGGTTGGTATCCATTTCTTGGGGAGATTAAAACTGCTCCGATGCCGTGCCCCATGGCATTTGAGGCGCCGTCGAAAGCGAGCTTCCATTGAGCTCCTGGTTCTGGTCCTTCATCATCGCTTGTGACTTCTTCGTCATTCAAAGCTACGACATCTTCGTCCGGGAAGTCAAATTGTATGGGTTGATAATCCTCCAATGGTTGGTGAGCAAGGTGCTCGGATAAAACACTCCCTTTGATGGCTTTTTGAGCAACATATTGGATGTCATACTCAGACAGCAGCATTTGCCAACGGGCTATCTTCCCTGTGAGGGCAGGCTTTTCGAAGATGTACTTGATAGGATCCATCTTCGATATCAACCAAGTGGTATGGGTCAACATATATTGCCTTAGACGTCGAGCAGCCCATGCTAAAGCGCAGCAAGTCTTTTCAAGTGAAGTATACCTTGTTTCACAGTCGGTAAACTTCTTGCTTAGGTAGTAGATTGCGTGCTCTTTTCTTCCCGTCTCATCTTGTTGTCCTAACACACAACCCATCGATCCTTCAAGTACGGTTAGGTATAAGATGAGGGGTTTACCCGGAACCGGAGGTATTAAGATCGGTGGTTCTTGCAGGTATTGTTTGATCTTGTCAAACGCTTCTTGGCAATCCTCATTCCAATGAACGGCTTGGTTTTTCCTTAGCAGCTTGAAGATTGGTTCGCAGGTAGCTGTCATGTGTGAGATGAACCTGGCGATGTAGTTCAATCTTCCTAAGAAACCCCGGACTTCTTTCTCGGTATTTGGGGCTGGCATTTCTTGGATGGCCTTCACCTTATCGGGATCCACTTCAATACCTCTTTGGCTGACGATGAAGCCCAATAACTTCCCGGATCTAACGCCAAATGTGCACTTGTTAGGATTTAAGCGCAGCTTGAACTTTCTTAGGCGTTCGAAAAGCTTTTGTAGATGGACTAGATGATCCTCCTCCGTTTGGGATTTGGCAATCATATCGTCGACGTAGACCTCAATTTCCTTATGGATCATGTCATGGAAAAGAGTCACCATTGCTCTTTGGTATGTTGCCCCGGCATTTGTTAATCCGAAAGGCATTACCTTATAGCAGAATGTTCCCCATGGGGTGATGAATGTAGTTTTCTCCATGTCCTCTGGAGCCATCTTGATTTGGTTATATCCCGAGAAACCATCCATAAAGGAAAAGACTGAGAATTGGGCTGTGTTGTCCACCAATATGTCGATATGTGGTAGCGGGAAATCATCCTTTGGGCTTGCTTTATTCAAGTCCCGATAATCCACACACATTCTTACCTTGCCATCCTTCTTTGGAACTGGAACAATGTTTGCAACCCATGTTGGATACTTGGTTACGGCTAAGAAACCGGCATCGAATTGCTTTTTGACCTCCTCTCTGATCTTGAGAGCCATATCGGGTCGAGTTCTTCTCAATTTCTGCTTCACTGGCGGGCATTCCGGCTTGAGTGGCAGCTTGTGTACAACGATGTTAGGGTCTAAACCCGGCATGTCTTGATACGACCAAGCGAATACGTCCACGTACTCTTGCAGAAGCTTGATTAACTTTCCTTTCACACCCTCGTGCAGGGAGGCTCCTATCTTGACCTCTTTCTTATCCTCTTCGGTCCCCAAGTTGACCTTTTCAACTGATTCTTGGTGAGGTTGTATTACCCTATCCCCTTGATTTGCAAGTCTAGACAATTCTTCAGGCGGTTCATAATCGTCCTCTTCATCATCTTCCGTTTGATTAATCGGGCAATCGAAGTCATAAGGGTTTAAGGTAGTGTTGTTTTTGGAGGGTGGATTTGTAGATCTGCATGAGTATGATTTTTTTTTTTTTTTTTTAGGCTTTTTGTAGAAAATTTTTTTAAACAAATGCAAAAAGAAAAAAGACTCAAATGAACATAAAAGATTGCTTTTATTCATGATTGTAAACAACTTTTAAAACATGGGGGCCCCACACGACTAATCATTTGCCTTGGGCAGAGCTAAATGATTTTTTTATTTAAAAGTAAAAAACAAACAAACATGGTTTATTACTTGATCCTGGTAATGATCTCGGGAATTGCGATAGCCCTCCAATTGTTCAAAGCTTCATCCGAAGCGCAACGATACACCAAATCAGGCACGTCTTCGTCTACATCTTCGAGTAGAGCCACTTGATCTTCATGGATAAACCCCGCACTGATGAATGTTTCCGAAATGGGGAGGATCCCTTGCTTTGGAGGCTTTGAGAAAGTTTTGGCTGATGGATGATACCCCAACCCGAAGCGATTTTTCTTCTCCGGTATGTCCACTAATTTGCCCCATCCGGTGGGTCGGCTTTCTTCTAGGGCCTCTCTTATCGCCCTCCATGATGACATGGCTGTCCTAGCCTCTTCCTTGGGCTTCGAGCTCAATGTCACAACATTCGCCACTTCCAAAGATTGGAATGGGACGTCCACAGCTTCTTCATCCGTTTCTATATAACGGAAAGATGAGAGATGGCTTACCATCATGTCCTCTTGCCCGGAAACTACAATCATTTGGTTATCAATGATGAATTTCAGCTTCTGGTGCAGGGTAGAGGTAATGGCTCCGGCCGCATGGATCCATGGTCGTCCGAGAAGACAACTGTATGTTGGATTAATATCCATGACTTGGAAGGTTATGGTGAAAACCTTAGGTCCGATTTGGACCGGTAAGTCGATCTCCCCTATGACGGCTCTTCTTGACCCATCGAAAGCTTTTACGACCAAGGCGCTAGGCTTCATTACGGTCCCTTCACATGATAGTTGAGAAGGGTAGTCTTGGGCATGACATTCAATGACGACCCCGTGTCCACTAACACTCTTGAGAGGATTGTGTCCATGCATTTCACGGAGATATGTAAGGCGCGATTATGAATGTGCCCCTCGTCGGGTAGCTCATCGCCATTGAAACCCAAGTACCTACTTGAGGTGATATTTCCGACTATCCCGTCGAATTGGTCCACCGGAATGTCCTTGGTGACATGTGCCTCACTGAGGATCCGCAGTAGTGCTTCTCGGTGTGCTTCCGAGCTGAGTAGTAAGGATAGCATGGAGATCTTGGAGGGAGTTTGACCTAGCTGGTCAATGATCTTGTACTCGCTCTTTTGGATTATCCTTAGGAACTCTTCGGCCTCTTTTTGCGGAATTGTCTTTTGAGAAGGCCCCGCTTGGTTCTCTTCTTCCTCCACGCTCTTTTCTTTGAGCGGTTCTCTTGGTAGTACGGCTGGCGTCTTCCCGAGTTCTTTCGGAGCGAAGACTCTACCACTTCTAGTCATTCCTCCAACACCGGTAATGTTAGTGATGCTGGGCTCCATTTTGGCTAGTGGTTTTCCTTCCACATAGGCCACAGGTTGGTAATTCCATGGTACCCTCTTTGTGCTTTCAAAAGAGAAGGGTGCAGGTACGTGGAATGTTATGGGTTGTATTGGCATTGGTACCTCTCTCCTTTGGTATGGAATCTCGAGAGGTTTTGGGCTGTTAGACTCTAAGGTAGCAATGTCCGTGCCATCCTTTATATAACCAATTTGGATCCAACCTTGGTCCATTAACTCTTGAAGACAGCTCCTCAACTCTTCGCACTCATTCGGGTTGACCTTGCAGGCTTCACAGTTGGCGTGCATTTCCTCGAACAGTCCAAAGCCGGTTAAACGCTCCCTTATGGTTGACAGGGGAGTTTTAACATTGGATACCCTTTTGACTGGACCAAAGTCCTCTTGTTCCTCCACCGCATTTACAGAGGGACCCGCATGCCCCGTTGTTGGGCGAGGGTGGCTTTCTCGTGCCGATAGAGCTTGCATTAATTCTAGCATCTGATCCATCTTTCCTTTCATTCCATCAACCTTTTCTCTCAAAGCCGCTTGAGTTTGTTCCAAATTGTCCATGATCCTTTGTTTGTTAGCTCGTGTTCCGTACGAGTGTTGAGTATCTGGTTCTTGGACCGAGGGCTTTCGGGGTTTTCGGGCTATGATTGCTTTGAACTGTTGAATGGGAATGAATGAGTTTTTTTTTGAAAAAAATGCATGAAGATGCATGTGGATGTATGTATGCTATGAGTATGCAAAATATGCGTTTTTTTTATTATTTTGCTTTATGGAGTTTAAAGGTGCACGATTAATATTAGCAATTCAAAATATTAAACCGGGAAATTGATTATACTTCAAAATATATTTGATTAAATAACATTGTGTTTACAAAGTGCAACTAATGCTATTACAAATCAAATAGCCGCTCGCTTCTCGGCTTTGCTCATCTCCTCCCTATAGAAATCTATGGTGTCCTTGCAGAACTTCATAAACTTCCGGATCTCCATAGGGATGACAAAGTAGGGCATGACCATCTCGGCCTCTGCTAGCTTCTTTGGAAGTTGGGTGATCACCAAATTTGAGAATGCAACCAATTTAGTGAAATCTTCACTTAATCGGGTGGCGTCTTGCCATACATACTCAATCACTTCCTTGCGCTGGTCTAGCTTGACTCTTGCACTTCTAATTTCATCGTGTAGTTGTGCAATGTGGTCCCCATGAGCTCTTGCAATCTTGTCGAAGTACTCTTCGAATTTCTTGATGTCTTCTTCGAGAAGATTGCACTTTAGCCTCCCTTGATGAGAGAGACTCTCATGTCTTTGCCGCTGGACGCGTTCGGCTTGAAGCTGCTCTTTGTAGTCTTTTACTATTTGGAGCTGTTGATTTTCTCTTGGAATTTCAACCTCCATTTCCGTTGAGCTTCGATGGCTAGTTCGCCAAACTTCTTGAGCTCTTGGTTGTAATGTAAGATTCTTTCCAACTCTTCGTCCTTGGCTACAAGGTTGGCATCCGCACTAACCAAGCCGCCTCCTATCCAATCCCTTTTCCCTTCGGAGGTTCTTAGCCGTTTTTGGCATACTAGGAGAGAATGTGATACTTCATCACGATCTCTCTTCGTCCTAGTAATTTCTCCTAAAGCTTGGAGGTGCTTCAATTCTAAGTCTCCGTTTTTGTTTTGGGAGTTCTTGAATTTTAGCCTTGAGGTCCTCCACTTCTTTGTTGGGAATGATTGCAATAGGTTTAGGTGTAGGAGGTTTTGGAGGGTTTATGACCACGAAGGGTAACTTGATTGCTTTGACCCTCTCCTTCACCCATTGAGTTAAAGGGGTTTGGCGACACAGTTTCTCTTGCCGACCTTTCCCTTGCGTACTTGGCTCCATGCTCCCCGGATTCTCTCTAGCAATGCCGAGTCTTGATCGCCTTCCCTTAAGTAGAAAGCCTCCAACAAAAGGTCGTTAGGTTTATCTTCCATTGAAAACCTAGTTGTCGGAGAGAGAGGACGGATTGTAATTAATACATCCCTTAGTACCAATGAGGGGTACGTTGGGGAAGTCCCCGCAGCTGAGGATAATTTCCGGGTCCTCTAAGTTTGGTGAAAACCAATGGATGTCCTTCTCGGCGAGGGTTGTCATCCGTTGCGACCATTTGAGCTTGGCCCCGGTTTTCCACAAAGTCTCGGTTTCTTGGCATGTGGGACATCATCCAAATTTGCACCACGGGAGTGCAACAAGTAATTTTGCGTCCCCTTGCTTGTTCATGCCTTGAGTAGAGGGTATGATAAAAATCCGCTAAGATTGTAGGAACTGGATTTTAGTCATAAACACCTCTAGAGCCGGAAAGTCTACGAAATCATCCATGTTGGGGGAATAAGACAATCCCGTAGACTAAGAGGGCTAAGATGGCGTTGAATGCCATTACCTCTTTGTTGGCTAGTAATCCCGAGCTTTGGCTTCCAAAAACTTTCTTGAAAATCCCTTAAGGTTCCCTCTAACTTCCAAGTTAGATGCCACTTCTTGGGTGTCGAGGTATAAGGATTCGGCGATGGCTTCAATGTGGGATCCCTTCCCGGACCGAGATAGAGTTCATGACCTTTCATGCTACAACCCAAAATCTTCTCAAACTCTTCCAATGTTGGTGCTAGTTGGAAGTCTTGAAACGTGAAGCACCGTAGAGGTGGGTCGAAGAATTGCGCCAAAGTGGTTAAGGCGGTTGAATCTATTCTCACGGGTAAAAGATCAAGGATTAGCCCATAGCTTGCCTCGAAGATTCTTGTGGACCGAAGAGAGCCTCTTGCTTAGAGCTAATAAACTTTCCACCCTAGGAGCTTTAATTTTGAAGGCGAGCGTATTCTTGTTCCCGGAATCCATATTTCTTTTTTTGCTAATATTTGTTCGTTCTTTTTAAACTCCTATAAAGCAAAACGATGCGAAAATTACTTTCATGAATGCAAATGTTATGCAAGGGTATGGTTTATGAAGGTTTAGAACTTCCCCCCATCCTCACATGTAGGCTCTAAATGGTGAAATATCCTAAGAAAAGGTCCTTAGAGTCATAGACCTCACATGGAATTAGGGTTGTCTATGGACATACGTCGACATGACTTCAATTAATTCCACGTGAAAATCTCATCTAAGCGGGGTTGGACATCCTACCTCACGGACATACGTCAACGCGGGCTTCCGCACACAACCTCCTTCTAACTTAGTTTTTTTCTCAAGCTCGGGTAGAGAGCCTCACACGTCCGGCATTAACCCGAACAATGTGGAGTAACATCACTCAAGTAACCCCCGCATTTGATATATAGGATATGAATATAAAGCAGATAAAGCAAATATAAACATAATATAACATGTATGAATAAAGTAAATAAACATGACACGCAAAGAAAATAAAACAATTGACTTTAAACCAAATAGGTTAGGCTTGACTCATTAGTGGGAACAGGTTCCCCAGTGAAGTCGCCAGCTGTGCGCACCTCGTTTTTTTCCTCGGGAAAAAGACGCGCAAATCCTCCGAGGTCGTTCGCAAACGCTCGGAGGGCCTTTGTGAAGCCGCCACCAAGTTTTTGTGTAAAGGGAACGTGATAACCCTTAAGTTTTTTTTTTGTTGTAAAGGGAAACGATAATAAAACCCTTTGACGATGAGGATAAGGATTTGGTCATCGCAACCATTGTCGGGTTCGGGAGTCGATTACGCAAGGGGAAGGTATTAGCACCCCTCACGTCCGTTGTACTCAACGGGAACCTTCTATTTGGTCAAAGCTTGAATTGTTTTTTAATACTTTGCGCGCATGTTCATTTATGTTAAAAATATAATAAAAGGGGGGAGAAAGAGATAAAACAAACGAAAGAAAAGAAGGGAAAAAAAGGTTTTTTATTATAGCGCTTGACAAGATGTCGATCTTGCTCCTACGTATCTCCCGGTAGTCGGAGAATTCAAAGCGTACGTAGTTCTTTGGTAGAAAAACGTACATGTGTTGGTTGATTTTAAATGGACGATGTTTTAACCGAATTCTTGCGATTAGAACGTAGCTTGTATGCTCGCACTTGGAGACTTATAAGCGTTTGTTCGTGAATCACATTAGAATGTTAAAAGGTACGTCCGTTAGAGTAAAGGGTTGAATTGGTCGCTATGGGACCAAGGGAGGTGCAATGGACTCAAACGAGTCAAACATTGACCAAGTGGACTCAAACGAGTCGGGCGATTGTTCGATTGATCCACTGAGATCAAGAACGGGTACAATGGACTCGGACGAGTCGAACATTGACCGAGTGGACTCTAACGAGTCGAGGGGTTGAGTCTAATGGCCAACGGGGGACCAAAAGGTTCGGATTGACCACAAGGGGCCAAGATTTGGTTTGGTTAGGGTTGTACATATTGAAAAAAAAGGGAATGACGATTGCCCGAGCGACGAGACATACGTCACGCATTCGTACAATCGGGGCGATGGAGAGACATACGTCACACCATCCCTTTTTCATTCATGTTTTTGGGTTGAATCCTTTAGAAATCCCAAGGTATGTCAAAACATTTGGTTTGAAAACCCAAAATGGGAAGGTTTAGCAAATTTGCTAAAAAAACGCGCAAGTTCGTCTCATTTTGCGAAAATGCGAACGTAAACGGTGTATGTTCATCTTTGAGTTTTGAACATCGTGAACAATATTTATTGTTCAAGTTTAGATTGAAAAGATGAACATAGCTTGTTTGTTCATGCTTGTTTGAGAGTTTGGGAAGATAACTTGTTTTGCAAGTTATCCACAAAATGGTCATACGAACTTGTGATTTTGTCAAAATTATGCAAATCCTTGTTGTGGTTTGAAGAACATGGGTTTAAAAACTCTTAGGTTCTGAGCTCTGGGGCTAGAACCTCAAAAATTGGTCATTTTGACACAAAAACTCAGGTTCTGAGTTCTGTCATGGTCGCTCTGCGACCATGACTTCGCACTGCGAAGCATGCGAAATTTTGGGTTCAGAAGCTGTTTCTGAACTTTTGTTCAGAAACAACTTCTGAACACACTCAGGACCTTATAAATGGGTGAAAAACTTTGAGTTTTTGGGGTGAAAAAGGTTGGACAAACCAGTTTTGATGTTTTGAAAACCTTGGGATTTCTTTGAAATTCAAAAGGGGTTTTTTAGAATCAAATGGTTTTGAACCAAAATAGCTATGCAAACACAATTATAAATGCAAGATAAGTGCTTAGAAACTTACAGAACTCCTTAGCAAAGCTCCAGCTGCACTTGATTTGATTTGGTTAAAGGCTTTCACAAGAGGTTTGAATATTGGTGAAGGTTTTGGAACTTTGGAAAGCTTTGGTGTTGGATGGATTGTTTCTGGTTATTTTGTGGAGTTTTGTAGGCTAAAATGAGTAGAGTTTCTGCTCTTGAAATGCTGTTGTTAACTGTGTTTGTATCCTTGGGCATTGCCTTCTATTTATAGGCCAAAACCAAATCTTTTTCATCATTACACAATCCCAAAATTCAGCTGATTTGTGGCCAAGATTAAGCTGAATCCCTTTGCATTAAATGCTAATGGATAGAGGCAACCCTGCCTTGTACCAAGGGGCAAGATCCAGCTTGATTTCAGCCACAAATTCAACTAATTCTAGAAGGTAATGATGAAGAACAAAGCTGATTTGCAATTGGCTAATGCTTGGGATCAATCCTTGCAATCTCAATGGTTGATCAATGAAAACGTGCACTGTAATGTGCAGAGATTGAGGGATGAAAAGGCTACTTATGGCTGGTGTGAGAGGGTGAAAAGCTGCTGCAAAACAGAGTAGGCAATCATGGTTTTTTCAAGTGAAAAATCCAGCTGGTTTGACTGGTTTTGGGGGGAGCAAGCAGGAGGAAAGTCCTCAAGCAGGTGGCTGGCAACCTTGTGGTGGTTATCAGGTCACATGGGAGGGACTAGAGCTGCCCAAGGGCAAGCCCACTTGCTTGTCACATGCTAGGTTGGAAGAAAAAACTTCCAACCTTGGCATTAATGGCAAGTCCTTCAATTCTGGTTTTGCTTGGCCCAATTAGCCATGAATGCTACTTAAAATAAATGTGGAAATGATATGCAACAAATTCTGGAATTAAATCAAAGAAACCAAAAATCTGCAGAAAAATCGCAGACTTCGCAGTGCGAAGTGAGCTTCGCAGTGCGAAGTCCTCAATTTTGAAATGTTGACTTTTCTGTTGACTTTTGTTGACTTTTGACTTTTTCCTCCCTCTTTGATTTTTTTGATTTTTGTTTTAAAAATGCTTAGGACAAAATTAGGGTACTACAGTTCATTATCACAAAGAGAAAACCCTAGCCAAGCTCTAGAGCTCTTGAGTCATAACATAGCTCAGGGGGTTGGTACTGTTGTTCAACCAGCAGGAACATATGTCAAGCTTCAAGCCTTAGCAAGCCATCTGCAAGCTGCATTTCTGTAGGACAGTACTGCACTTCAATCATTCCATTAGTCACCTGCTCCCTATGAAATGAAATCTAGTCTCAATGTGCTTGCTTCTACCATGAGAGAATGGATTCTTAGCAAGACTTATGGCAGATATGTTGTCAATTTTCAGTGTTAGAGGTTTCACAACTTCACACTTGAGCTCTTTCATCACTGAATCCAACCACAAAGCTTGACATGTTGCAAAGGTTCCTGCAATGTACTTAGCTTCACAAGATGAGAGTGCAGTAACAGGCCTTCTTGGTGCACCAGGATATGGCAGCATCATTGAACTTGAAGACTAACCTGAAGTGCTTTCTATCAG
>WNNG01000466.1:0-10096 GCA_018208015.1 Medicago ruthenica
TTCCATCTTCTTTGAACAACGAGTATATTCTGGTGGCTGTTGATTACGTTTCAAAGTGGGTTGAAGCAATAGCATCTCAGAAAGCCGATAGCAAAACGGTGGTCAAGTTTCTGAAAAGGAACATCTTCTCCCGATTCGGAACCCCAAGAGTGCTTATAAGTGATGGAGGTTCACACTTCTGCAATCAGCAGTTAGCAAAAGCACTTGAGCACTATGGAGTAAAGCACAAGGTAGCTTCACCATACCATCCACAGACGAACGGTCAAGCCGAGGTATCCAACCGAGAAATCAAGCGGATACTTGAGAAGACCGTGTCATCTTCAAGGAAAGATTGGGCAATGAAACTAGACGAAGCGTTGTGGGCCTATAGGACCGCATACAAAGCTCCTACGGGTTTCACCCCATTCCAGTTGGTGTATGGGAAAGCGTGCCACTTGCCGGTCGAGTTGGAGCATAAAGCGTTTTGGGCGCTCAAGTTTCTGAACTTTGATCAAGAGCAAGCTGGGGAGAAGAGAAAACTTCAAATGCATGAGTTAGAGGAGATGCGTGACCAAGCCTATCAGTCGAGTAAGCTCTATAAGGACAAGGTTAAACGTTATCATGACAAGAAGATCATGAAGAGGGAATTCAAGCCTGGTCAGATGGTCCTGCTGTTCAATGCAAGGCTGCGATTGTTTCCGGGTAAATTGAAGTCCAAGTGGTCCGGTCCGTTCATGATAAAGGAAGTGAAACCTTATGGAGCTGTGGAACTTGAAGATCCTATCACCAAGTCGACGTGGACAGTGAATGGACAAAGGCTGAAGCCATATTTCGGAGGTGAAGTCGTTCGACACACGACGACGATTTCACTCATCGATTCACATGCGTAAGCGAAACAGGCGTCGATCTAATGACGTTAAACAAGAGCTTGTTGGGAGGCACCCCAATTTTGTAAGTATGTTGTGTTTTTAGTCTTAGTTTACTTCTGTACAAATATTTATGCATGTTGGGATAGTGGTTAGAACTTCAAAATTTATTTTTCTGTTTTCTGTCATGGTCGCTACAGCGACCAACTCATCGCTGTAGCGATGGAATTTACACGTGTCGCTTGTAGCGACGTACTTGTCGCTTGTAGCGACAGCTTTTGTACCTGCGCTTGTAGCGCCACTGATCGCTTGTAGCGATGGGTTTTTTGTCTGTCGCTGTAGCGACGAATCGCGCGCTTGTAGCGAGCGTATCAGAAAACAGTTTTATATTTCCCAGGCTTGACCTGTCGCTTCAGCCACCCCCCCAACCACTTTTATTTAATATCCTAGCCGTTTCTAGCTTTATTTTCGCATCTGAACATATCTGTTTACATTCCATATCAAATCTGCATCTCTGTTCATTTAATTTCTGCACAAATCTTGCTAACAACTCTGTGCCTGCAAATAATCTTGCTCAATCAACTCACCAGGTATGTTATTCGTTCCTCTCTGTTAATGTTTAGTAGCTTTTCACTTGCTATTAGTGCCTGCATGCTGATTTCACAAAATAGGGTTTAGGGTTTTACGAATTTTGAAATTAAATCATGCCCTGAATGCTTACCCAATGTTTATACTTAGTTAAGTTGTTATAAATGAACGAAAATCACTAGGAAACTTACCTGTAATCCTTCTGTTCATAGGATTTCCATTTTGGAAAAACCCTTTTTGAAAATTTCAAAATAAATTAGGGTTTTTGAGGATTTAGGTAGTTTAAGTGATTGTTAGTCATTTATTTTAGCTTTAATGTTGATTTCGCATGCTAGAACCAAGTCAAAATCAAGAAAAAACATAAAATTTGAAAAAGGGTCTGGTCGCTAGAACTGCGCTTGTAGCGCAGGAATCTGGGTTTTTCTGGGTTTCGTCGCTACAGCGACCAAGCTGTCGCTTGTAGCGAGCGAACCCAGAATTTGTTTTATTTTGTTTTAATTGAGTTTTGACTTGCACCCTACCTGACTTTTATCTGTTTTGATCAATTGTGTAGGAATGGCACCAAAAAGTACTTCTAAACGTCAAAGGAACGTGGAAAGTTCCTCTTCACGACCAAGGGTCAATGTGCCACAGCACGATGCAGCTCGTTTCCTCAGCTGGAGGAACCAGGAGCGATACGAGGAACTGAGGACGAGAAGAATCTGGTCCGAGAAGAGATTCGAGATTTCAGAAGAAGGGGATTATGCACACATAGCAGCTGTGATTAATGAGAGGAAGTGGGGTATCCTTTGTGCGCCACCTCGGAAGATCAACTATGAGATCGTTCGCGAGTTCTATGCGAACGCGATCCCCGCCGATCCTTCAGATGAGTTTACCTTCACTACCTACGTGCGAGGGCGCACCGTTACATTTGACCGAATGTCCATCAACGCGTATCTGGGCAAGCCTATGGAGGTGGTTGAAGATGAAGAAGATAACCCCCTTGCACCCACAGCACTGTGTGACTTTGGTGAGCGTCAGAGGAGTGGTAACTGGGACCATGACACCATAGCACAGGACATCTTCCAAGCGGGGAAGAGTTATGACGTGAGTCGGGCTTCGGGTAAGCCTTTCAGAGCACTCCGTGAGCACATGACTACTGAGGCTCAGGTAATCCTTACCTTGATTTTATATAACATTCGCCCTAAGTCTCACACCTCTTCCACCACTTTAGATGTGACCCCTTTAGTCCATTACATCCTCACTCAACGTCAAGTGGACGTTGCTAGGCTCATTGCTAATGAGATGAGGATTGTTGCTGAAAGTGGACTATTACCCCCGGCCAAACCTAAATGTCCCTTGACTTTTCCCGGGTTGATTATGGGTCTATGTAGGAGGGCTAGAGTTCATATGCCATCACAAGTTGATGAGGAGATAAAAAATCCTATTGATGATAGATACATCAATAGGTATTGCTCTGCACCTATACCTGTTGCCCCACCATCACCACCTCATACCTCACCACGACCATCATCCTCAGCAGGACCTTCACATATGCCACCACCACCACCTCACACTACTACTACTCACCCTAGCCATCCGACCATTCCACCTTTGGACTTACACGGTTGGGATTATGCTACTGTGAGTTCTATGCTGTTGGCGCAGAATGCGTCGAATCATCGGGCACTTACTACTCTTCAGAGCCATCTGCACGACAGTGGCCAGAGCCCGTGGACACCTGCATTCTTCTCGGAGCACATTGCATGGCCTGGGGACAGGCCATTCTTTCCAGGAGGGGGAGAGGCAGCTGGAGCTGGTGATGATCAGGATGCTGGAGATGATGGTGATGACGACATTGATGTCGATGCTGATCTGGGTGATGATTCTTCATTTGCTTCTATTGATCGCAGGGTAGCTGATTTGATTGACTCTGACGACGACATGGCCACAGACTCAGATTGATGCAGAGCTGCAGTTTATGATTTGTTTTCTTTCGTTTTATTTATTCTGCTTTGTATTTTAACATTTTGATTTTTTGCTATGTACTTTAGGTATTTCTGTTGTACCTTGGATAATATTTTGTTTATGTTTATGTTATTGATATTTTGGGTATAACATGTTAGTATAGTTTCTATTTTATTTATGCTTTAGTATTTATGTTAAAATTTTTTTTGAAAATCCCAACAAATTTTGAAAGAAAGATGAATGATTCAAAAGCAATGCTTGAACTGTGAATCATCTGAGTGATAATGATAAGAATGAGTGTTAAAGCGCGCAGCTAAGGTACTCGTTTTCTCGTTTTTCTAGGTATATTCTTTAATGTGAATAAGTTCTTTACACGCACAAGTTAATTTATTCAGTTTTTAAGCAAGCATGTGTTTAGTTTTGAACCAATGTAGAACTAGCCAAAAATGTGAGGAATCCTCAACCTATGTATATATGCAGGAGACCAATACCATGTTTAACTCAGTTAGATTATGTTAAATCTGTTGTTGTTTTAATTTGTATAAGAGCATTGAAATGATCAAGGCAATTGTTTGAAATTGAGAGAAATACTTGACCAAATGAACCTACCCTGTGAGATGAGTGAGTATCTGTTAACCCATCTGAGCCTAATGGAATCAGAATTGTTAACTGTGGACTGTCAATTTAATAAGCTCATCTGCTTATTTAAATTGCCGGAGTTTGTAAAAAAATTCAGTCACAGTTAACTCTCTATTAAATTCTGATTGATGTTTTCTTTTGAACCCTTATCCGTCGTTTTTATTGACCTTTGCCATAATAACAAAGGAACATTCGATTAGGGTGTCATTGGAATAAGTTGGGGAGAAAGGAAGGTTTTATTTAAGTCAATGTATGGTGAATGTAATATTTGATCTTGACAATCTTGAAAAGAAAAGAAATGAAAAAAAAAAAAAAAGAAAGAAAAGCAAACCAAGAAAAAGAAAAGAGAAAAATGAAAAGGTTTGCAAGATTTCAAAGAAAAAGAAAAGTTGTCAAGAATCAATCAAAAATAGAAAAGAATGAAATTCACCAAGTGTTGTATTGGAGAAAGAAGGAAGTTGTAATTAGTTTGAATGTTTCCTTTTGCTTGGCCATTTGAATTCAAATATCCCACATATGACAATTCTTTTGTAGCCTAGCCCAATTACAACCCTTAAAGTCCTTTTGATCAATGCCTTTTATGCTTGTGGAAATGATAATTAGATAGACACATAATTTGATTGTATGTTATCATGTTTATTGGATGAGTGTTCATAACCCTCACAAATGATTTGTATTGTTCATATACTTAATATAGAAGTGTGTTAGGTTTGGTTCAAATTTAAACATGTTGCTTGTTTAGGATTGTATGATTTAATTCCTTGTGTTTAGAACTAGTTCACATTTGTAGAATGTATCTTGTTTAATGAGAAAATGGACTTAAGCTTGTGCAATCACATTTGAATCACTCTTTGGATGTTTAATTCTTCACACTTTTGAATCCTTTGCTAAATTGCTCAATTCTGTGGTTTTAAAAGCTTTGAAAAATTTCCTTTTGTTCTTTGGTTTGAGGACAAACCAAAATGTAAGTTGGGGAGAGTTTGATAAGTGCTTAAATGTTGTTATATTTTGGTACAAATTTAGGCACTTATGTTTACTTGTTGTACAAGTTATCTTAGGATTAGGGCATAAATGTGTTAGAAATGCAATGAATGTGATCCTAAGCCTTACCCCACTTGATTATGCAGGAAATACATGATTGAACCTGATTGAAGCAAAAGTTTGAAGCATTTCTCCATGCCATCGCTACAAGCGCAGAAGTCATCGCTAGTAGCGAGGATAGGCAGGGATTTCCAGACATCCATCGCTTGAAGCGCAGAACCCATCGCTAGAAGCGAGCTTAGGCAGGGATTATCAGGAGTTCATCGCTTGTAGCGATGAACTGGACGCTTGAAGCGAGCCTAGGCAGGGAATTTCAAAGGCTGGTCGCTAGTAGCGACAGACTGGTCGCTTGTAGCGACCAACAGGGCGGTTTAATGCTGATGGTGACGTGGAGCTCTTGGATTGGCCAACTGAAGTCCTCGCTACAAGCGACAGACTGGTCGCTTGTAGCGAGCGAAGATTTTCTCAGCATATAAATAGATTTTTAAGCTCATTTCTTCATATATAGCTTTTTATCAGAATATTTATTTTTCCAGAGCTTAGAAAACATATAATCTTTGAAAGAGAATAGGCTTAGAAGGAGGAAAACTTCATTTAGCAACTAGATTTGGATTGAAGAAGATCTTAAGAAGCTTTGAGACATCAAGCTCTCACATATCTTCATCTTTCTTTCCTATTTTGCAAGAGTTGTCATGAAAATGATCAACCAATCTCCTTTGTTGGGATTGATAGGTAATCAATCACTTATGTTGTAAACTTTTGATTATTCAATATATGATTCTAGCAATTTTTATATACCATTGAATTTCTTCTTGCTTTTCAATCTTATGTATGATTTAAATGTTGTTGAAAAAGACTTTTGAATCTAGGTTTAGAATGATTTTCTATCAAGATAAGAAATTCTAGAAATGGGATTTGGTTTTGATAATTACATTATAGTATTGAATCTTAATGCTTTTGGATCGTTTAATGGATTGAGAAATCATCGATTAAACGATACAATCGATATCTCGACGTCATTTGGGAAATCAATGATGTTGATGAGCAATACGTAATAATGCAACATATAAGAAAACGCTAGAATTCGTATTTGTGATCAATCGGATATAACCAATGTGTGATTGATGAAAGTCAATCTTAAACACCTTCTATGTCCTATTTCTCTACCATTTATTTATTATGCTTTAAAAAGTATGAGTAGCGTAGTACAAAAACGAGTAAACCCTAACTTAAAACGATAATCGAAGTTGAACGGAATATGATATCGCCTTAATCCCTGTGGAACGATATAAAAACTGATACTTGCTTTTGATCATTCAACAGGGGTATGTACATAGGATTAGCCGATATAGGGTAGAGAGGCAGATGAAGGTTAGGTCATATTTGTGATTCTCCTCCTATAAGTTTATGTATCTGTTTGGTTAGCTCCAAATTGGGTTTAGCTTAATAGGCTGGATTCTCTTGTTCAAAAAACCTCCATATAGGTTAGGGGCGAGCGCGTGATGCTCAGGTTATGGGCCTAGATACTTGGGTATGGGCCTTGTATCCATATAGGTTAGGGGCCGAGTGACCGTTCAAAATCTATACTAGTAAACAAGTTCCTCAAGCACGAGACATTTAAGGGTGAAAATGTTTGAGAATGATGGTCTAATATCTAAGATGTGGGAAATACATTGGCCCTACAAGTATACCGGCACACAATCCCCCAAACACGAAATCTGTAAGAGCGAAGTGTTTATGGATTTTTCAACGGAACTCTGATATGTAGTAATGTTCTCGATATCTTAACACTTAGATTTAGGTATTGTTGGCATCAAGATCAAGAGCTCTCAAACGATCTTAAATGTGAATTGCCGAGAATACAAACCCATATGAACATTCGTAACATGTAGGAAAACACTATAATAGTGTTTGTATTCAGTGTTTTTGTATCTAAAAAAATATTAAATCATTGTATATCATCGAGCCAAAAAATTGGGAACGTATAAGGTGAGAGCTTATTGCGTTTGGGACTATGCACGAATTG
Source organism: Medicago ruthenica (assembly GCA_018208015.1). Lineage (NCBI taxonomy): Eukaryota > Viridiplantae > Streptophyta > Magnoliopsida > Fabales > Fabaceae > Medicago > Medicago ruthenica. The sequence continues at coordinate 7,087 of WNNG01000466.1, forward strand.
TCTTGCCATTCTTTATTTGATTGAGCTTATTACGTGCGATTAGATCAAAAGATGATAAGAACAAATCGAGTGTTCAGGGTTATATTCATATACTCATTGTTATTAATATTTGGTATATGCCCCTTCTCTTAGAGGGAAGAGATTTCTCGTTCAACTCAGACGCCTTTGTAGGCTTGTGCATTTTGCTATTTTATGTTATTAATTTAAATATTCTCAGTTTGTTCGTAGATTTATCTTTTTTATTTTTAATGATTTTGAATTTGTTTTGTATCAATATACTCTATTAATTTGAATGAGTGAATATAGTTTATTTTTATTTGAAAAACGTGTTTTTTTATTAATTTAATTATTTTTTTTTTACAAATACATATTCAATCTAGTCTTAAATATAAACAAATAGTGTATAACTTTTGGTCTAAATTGGACTAAATTGCCAATGAAGATTGATTTAGATGATAAGGAGATTGACTCGTACCTCGCAAAGGTATGAGTTCAACTCTCGTTGTCAACATAAGTATCATTTTAGTAGATGATACGTAATTACCCCTCCCTGTCGGTGTGTTTAAACCTAATCCTAGAGCATCTCATGATCAACTCACATAAACTTTCATGTTAAAAAAAATTGGACTCAATTGTTTTATATATATATATATATATATATATATATATATATATATATATATATATAGGGATTTGCTAATATACACCCATTAGTTTTTATGTGGGAGTATTTTAGCAACATGCATCTTTATGTGTATTTAGCCACTTTTTAGTTATAACTTGCTAAAATACTCCTTCTAAAAAATAAGTGGGTGTATTCTAGCAAATGCCTATAGGAGTTGCTAACATACACCCACTTATTTTTTAGAAGGTGTGTTATAGCAACATACACCTCAAGGTGTATTTATCAACTTTTTAGTTATAACTTGCTAAAATACTCCCACATAAAAACTAGTAGGTGTATATTAACAAATCCCATATATATATATAAAGTTGCTTTTGAAGATTAAGCGGATTGAAGATTATCAGAGTATATGAGGAAAGATTGTATTATTTATGATGAGAGTATTACAAAGATGGTGAAAAGAAAAGCGTGCCTAGAATGAGGCACAAAACCTCCTTTATATAGGAGAAAGGGGGCTTACTATTTAAGCCGATAAAAGGAAAAATAAAACTGACAGTAGTCGGTCTGCCGACATAATTGAAGCTGGGTGCTCATTGGGCCCTATCAACACTTACAAAAGAAGAACAGACAAACAACTTTATAAAAAGAAAGAAAAGATAAAGTCGATAACGACTAAAGCAAAATAATTGCAAAAAAGATAAAGTCGACAATGACTTAAAGCAATATAATAATATTACTAGCAATAATGCTGAAAATTATTCTTGGATTATTCGGCTGTCATTATTGATCCTCTTGGATTCCTTTTCCTCTGTTTTGAGAGGGCACTATGGTTGTAATCAACGCATCCCAGACATCTTCTGTGGTAACTTCATCAGCCTGAGATTCTCCAGCAAGAACATCCATTGTTCCTTGAGATGAGGTAGACATTGAGTCTTCTTTTTTGGAAGGAAAAGTATTAAGGAATTGTTCCTTCATATACTCCAGAGTTCTGGTCATAATTTCCTCTTCGGATTCTTTGGGATATTTCCTCTGATAGTAGTCTCTCATATCTGTTAGTGGAGTTACTCGAGACTTTTGCTGTTTAAGACTATTAGCCTTATCAACTGCAATACTTTGATCAATTTTTAGGCTTATAACCTTGATGTCCTCTGGTGACATATTAGTCCACCATTTGGTAAAGAAATTTCTTTGAATAACAAGAATATTATACTTATCTCTGCATACAGAGATTGTCCAACTCCAGATCCAAGGAATTTGGAACTCAGCAAAGAAAAGAAATGGACATTGTCCAGTAATCAAATTCTTAGATATAATCTTTTTAACCAAGAGGCTGTGATCACACCAGTCATTATATCTATTAGATATACTGTCTGGAAGAATTAAGAATGAAGGGCCAAATTTTAGCCACCAGTTATAAAACCAATTGGGAATAGTCTTATTAACTATTTCAGGATTTATTGAGAAAAACCAAGAATGTTTGTTCTTTGGGTTTTGATAATAAAATGCCAATGAAAAGGCCTGGATATAATCCCAATAGTTGAAGTAAATATATTTACCTTCATCTATTTTGATAGCTTTTTCTCCATTTGGATTCAGACCCCATTCTCTGGGTAACAATATTTTGTTAATGTGGCATTTAGAAAAGTTTATAAAACTTTGAGGATTATTATTCTGATAATAATGTGTAATGGTTACCGATTCGGTAACTGTCAAGAGAATCTCAAGATTAGGTCTGGGCTTGCCATGCAGACCAGGGTAACCCCTATCCTCAAGATACCTTGTTTTTAAAGACCAACCATCATTGTTGGTTAGCTTAATATCCTCATCATCAATATAAATGATGTCTTCAGTAACAAGGTTTTCGAAATATTCGAAAATCTTCTCAACGGATGGGTCATTGACCGCTATATCCTTGTAAGAAGTTGTCTTACTGGATGATGAAGAAGATTCTTCTTTCTTGTCTTTCAAAGGAAATTTTCCTTTTCTAGAAACAGTAGTCCAATCCCCTATTATAGGAATGTTATTTTGAGGTGACAATCTGTCATCCCCACCACGGCCACGGCCTCTGCCACGACCTCCTCTCCCCCTATAGGGGGTTGTCATTGCCCTGCAAAAATTCACGGGTTAAATAATCAGCAAGAAAATTATTTTTCCCTTTAATATATTGAATATCAAATTCAAAAGCCGATAATTGGGCTTGCCATCCTGCAAAGATTTGTTTTGCCACAAGATTTTTAACATCTTTTTCAATAATAGATTTAGCAGAGCTACAATCTATTCTGAGTAAAAAAATTTGATTTAATAAATCACTCTGAAATTTAGAGATACACTTAATAATAGAAAGCATTTCTTTCTTAATAGTGGAATATTTGATTTGAGTAGGGT